>PKRV01002220.1:263109-288410 GCA_003709505.1 Hyphantria cunea | reverse complement strand
AGATTCCATCAAGTGCCGACAATCGATAGTCGAAATTAAACTTCTTTGTTAATAACTGAACTTAATACAACTTCATTAATTTTTCTTCAATATCTTTAATGGATAGACATCAACCTCTTGTCATTGTGTCGTGATATTGGCCACTTTGGCATTAGTGTTCTCTAGTCGAAACGTTAAGCACTTTTCACTTCTAACATTTCATTTCATCGTATATATTATTTTCATAAAAATTCGTAACGAAACAGATCAAAAGAAAATCTAACTTATTCCAATGATTTTATTTTTTCTTTTAAATTAACTACAATTGTAATGTTACATCTCATTTAATCATCCGAAGCTTCGGTGTTCTTTTCTTTAATTTTATCATACTTCGATATTTTTGAGTAAACGTGAATTGCGATTTTTCTCTAATGTACATATCCCCTTTATTATTTATGTATTGATCACAGGCAACTAATTCAGTACTCACTATGCAGTCTATTTGCACGCGACTTCTCACTAAAAATAATTTCAATAACAATATCACACATTCCATTCACAACAATCTTATCCCAAAAAGGTGGAAAATGTGCTATATTGATAAGAGTACTGAAAACATCCTTAAATATTTATTTCCTTTTACATACATACAATTAATAAATTAATTAATTAAATTACATACAATTCAAGCTAGATGATAGTTTCTAACTAAACAGATTTGTACTATGACACCTCGATTGACTGATACATTACTTTAATACTTTTTTCTTTTTTTTTATGGAATAGGGGGCAAACTAGCAGACGTATCGCCTGATGGTAAGCGATTACCGTAGCCCTTGGACACCCGTAACATCAGAGGCGTCACAAGTGCTTTGCCGGCCTTGGGGGATGGGGAGGGGGTTGAGGGGAAGGATTGGATTATGGGCCTCCGGTATCCTCACTCACTCGGTGAAACACAGCGCAGGCGCTGTTTCACACCGGTTTTCTGTGAGGCCGTGGTATCACTCCGGTCAGCCGACCCATGCTTGCCGAAGCCTGGCTCTCCTGCGGGTAGTACTTTTATGTGATTATATGCATATAATACATAGAAAACACTCAAACTTCGAAATAAATATTTGTAGGTCATACAAATATTTAATCAGATCAGGGAATCAATCCCGAAACATAAACACCGATGCCGCATAGTGTAAATAATGCAGAGAAAAAAATCACAGAACAAAATGGTCATGCTTATGAAAGAATGGGAACAAACTCACAACTTTCAGCTCAGCACTCATAGTCACAAACCACTAGCTCAGTAGGCCCATCAGTTGTTTCACTCTAGAGATTTAATTAATTTTATACCATTCATAGTTAATAATAATACAATAAAGTGATATTGTTTTTGAGATACCTTAAAATATACAAAACCAGGGCTGCTGCCAGTTGGGAGCGTGCCCGGGTGGCTGGCATCGACGAGGCGACGCCAGTTTGGAAGGAATACCAAAGTTTTTTGCCAACATCATCCAGATGGTAATATTATCATTATTTGAGTTCATGGTTTTGTGACAATTTAAAAGGCAAATATTTACGACAATGGTTGATAAAGCCACTCATACTGGAAAGTTATTTTTTTTAATATGCCCTAACCCATACCACATTAAATTGATATTCCTTTTTCAAACGAGCATATGAGACACCTAATGGTAAAAGACTTCACTTCCATAGAACGTAGATAGATATTATATATTAGGAACAATAAATAACGTTTAAGCAATACTAAATGAAGGTCTCGCATTATTTTCTCTTCGTATTTTTAGTGATCTAATTCCTTAACAAAATGAAATCTAATTAACATTGTAACTTATGTAATTGTGTAATTTTTGAAGAGAATAAATGACATAATAAAGCTTTTTATAAAAGATCGAATAGTTAAGCTGTTATAATCATAATCAACTATTATAGTGGGAGACCAATGCTTCAGCACGTTCCTCTATTGTGTTACTTAACTTTGTATAACTATTAATTTAATATGAATAATAACTCACTTGTCGTATGGAACATAATTAAAATTCTTAAATACAATACATTCTATATTACTTACACATAAAATATAATTCAGTGAATTATATACTAAATACTTAAAACAGTTTCGATTGAATTACATTTTAAATTCTTATATATATTA
Source organism: Hyphantria cunea (assembly GCA_003709505.1). Lineage (NCBI taxonomy): Eukaryota > Metazoa > Arthropoda > Insecta > Lepidoptera > Erebidae > Hyphantria > Hyphantria cunea. Next base: position 286,264 of record PKRV01002220.1, on the reverse strand, counting down.
TATATATTCTTGTTATTATATATATTCTTATATCTTATATATTATAAATTCTTAATTCAAGTAACTTAATATCATATTCATAATGTTTTTATAACAAATTAATGCGAAAGATTACAAATTCATTTTACCTTCAAACCTTCAAGAAAAGAGCGTACTCCTTCTTAAAAAGCCGGCCACGCCGGCTTGGATGGCGTAAGAAAGCGGTTCCCGGATCTCTCCCGTCTCAGGCGCAGAGTGGCACACCGTGTGGTTTTAGTCGGTTCGATTTCGACACACCGCCCCCCGCAAACCCCGGTGGGGTGACGGCCCGAGGGGGTTTCAACACGTAAAACGCTGCGTGGGTGGGCTAGTAAATATATATAGAGGATAACAAAGTTATAAGTGCAGTGAATAAAACAGTGCACCTGTATTTTTTATAGTATAATAATGCACTTATAGATAGGATTCTAGACATTATTATGTTGAAAGATAACTTGTAAAATAGTCGTCGGAATGAAAGAATAGGACGTGTCTTATGAACTTTTATTAAAGTCCTGAAAAATATTAAGTAGACTTAATTGCCCGAAATTGCCATGAAAGAAGGAACACTAATAACACTAAGCTTGATGTTGTATTTTTTGTTAGGCACATTTACAGTGTTTATAATGAATGAGGGATAGCAATTAACGTTGTCGAACGTTTGACGAGTGAGCTCATAAGACAGGGTGCGCTTTTAGAAAACCCGTTGTTGGTATTTGGAAAGTAAAAGTAGGAAAGTACAGAAAGTTTGGAAAGTAAAAGAAAGGAAAAGTAGGACTATCTTCAAATATAAACGAGATGTTGCCAAAAATATAACATATCAATAAAGTACTTTAAGAAAACAAGTCTTGTCAATCAGTTCTTTAATCGTAAAAATTATGAGATCGAAGTCCAATAAAGAGATTGACTTAAACATCCCATGAAAACAGAATGTATCTCATAAGGAAAACATATTATATTAAATAAGATTATTTCGTTTCTTATTTTGTAAGACAAAATTAAGAAATTTTGCAAAGGTATAGTTCTTAAACAACTAAAATTTGAAATATACTGTGTTTGTACAATGCTTACTTGATTACTGAAAATTCTGGCTAGAAGCCTGAATTTTCAGTAACCAAGTAGGCATTATTTTTTTGCAATGTTTTATCCACAACAAAGTTATAGGGAGTCGAAAATGACCTGAACTGCTTCGAGAAAAGGATGTTAAGGACGTGCCGCATTTTTGCTCGACTTAACGGGAGCACTGCCTTGCTCACAGATATATATGTACTTATATATAAGAGGCTACAAGAGGTTAAACAAAATAAGTGAGTTTATTGTGGGATTTAAAATATATTTTACAAATAGAAGCCAAATTATTTGTATCATTTCCTGACTGTGACCTCCAAGCAACCCGCTAATCAGCCGCAAGCCAAAGCTATTTAGATATAAATATGTTAATACACACACAAACATGAACACAACAAAACAATGATACACAATAAAATACAACATAATTGTAATTCTGGACAGGTTAACAAATAATGTGAACATGACTGAATAATCTCTTTTGTTTTACCTAATCATGTTAGAAAAGAAATATTAACAGACAGATTGAGAGATCCTTCATTCAACGGACCTTTTGATGTCGATTCTTCCCACAAAGATATCAGACCAAATGAAAGAGAATCTTAATACAGAATGAACAAAGCGGAATATGAACACGTCAATAAGAAAGAAATGGGTATAGACGTACAAATTACAAGATAATATAACTATGATGATGTTTTCTCTTTTTACCTGACTGCGGCCCAGGAGAGGACAATATTTATCATTTGTGTTTATGTAAATATAAACGATGTCACTGGATTTATATTCGTCTATATCGTCTGGATTTATACTTGAAAAGCTATGGTTTGTCTTTTTTACACGACTGCACAAAAGGAGGGTTATGTTTTTCGGGGGGTTATGTATGTAATTATGTATATTTCTATGGTAAGCTCTAAAGCCAGCTCTAAAACAATAGATTGGTCTAAGTCATAAGTGGTATGCCGACGGTACTGGCCTACGTTTCTTGCAAAAAGTATTACTCCCTTTTAACAGTTGGATAAAAAAAAACAACCAAAACCTAATTCTGATCTTAAGCAATCAAACAAAAGTTTCATCAAAGTTGGTCCAACTGTTTTCCTGTGATGCGCATTTCACGCAATAAAATTAAACAAACAACAACCTTCTGCCGTACCTACATCCACGGAGCAAATACAAAAGCTGGAGGGCATGAGCGGATGTGTCTCGTGACTAAAAATATTGCATTTCCCCCGTGAGATCGTTCGTTCAAATAGTTGGTAAGTGATGTAAATCGACTTTACGTAGTTTTTTATTATATAGGGGCAAACGAGTAGATCAATCAATCAATCAACAACCCATAATGTCCCACTGCTGGGCTCGGGTCTCCTCTCAGGAGAGGGTTAAGGCCATACGTCCCCATGATGGCCAAGTGCGGGTTGGGGTAGACGCTCCGCCTAATGGTAAGGGATTACCGCCGCTCATGGACACCTGCAACACCAGAGACGTCACAAGTGCGTTGTCGGCCTGTCCAGAGCGAGTACGCACAGTTACGTTGAAGTTTTTGGAGAAGCGTGTTGGTTTATATAAAAATAATAAGATAGTAATACATCTAGTGCCACCTAGTGTTAAGTTAACACAGTTGTGGATCTTCATGATGGGGATGAAACTCCTGTCGCGTGGGAGGCGATAGGGATAGGTCCGTATAATTCCTCGGAGCACTCCCCATAGTAGATGCGGTAGATACAAAGCGAGGTCACATGTCTATGCAGAGATCGAGCCGATTAGAAGCACGTTGCTAATCGACAATTTGAGTCGCTCTCCGTTGGATGCGGTCTTGAGAGAGAAGCTGGTACTGGTATGTCCTGGCCCAAAAGGGGGAAACAGTATTCTATTCGCGGCGCGCCTTAAAAATAGAAGGTATTAAGCCGGAGTGAAATGTCGTGTCGATCTATTGAGCACGCCAAGCTTCTTTGAGGCTAACTTAGCCTTCCCCTCTAAATGGCCACGAAATTGGACTTCATTCAATATGTCGACACCAAGTATTCCAATACTGGCTAAGGCAGATAAGGGAATATCTTCAAAAGAGGACGAACGACCATCAACAGTTTTTTAGGTGATTGATACGGAATTGTCATTGATTAATTAGTTCCTATAATTTTATTCTTAATATTATATACCTATTTATTCTTAATATTATATACCTATTTATTATATTATAAACCTGGCTTTCGAACTCGGAAGTAAATTCACTTCGTATCTTGGTGTTGTTTATTTTTAATGTACGAAACCCAGAAAAATGTAATTATATGTTTTTTTTTTTAGAATTGTGGTCAGTGATTAGTTCTAATTTCATCACGTGGTTATATAAACACCTCCGTGTTGATGTTGCGAAATAAAAAACCTACTAAATTACTTGTAATAATGGATTCACGCTATCAGTCATAGTTTTGCATAGAAATATAGTGGAAGCCACAATTTTAAATGAATTTTAAGTAAAGGAGAAACTATATATATACCACTAATTCCTTTGATCCCAAACGATCTTCCGTTTTAATTTAAACGGTTGCAGTTTACCCTCAAAGTTTGCTCCGCGATTACAGTAAACAAGTCTCAAGAATAAACACTCAACTGGGATAGATTTAATAGAAAACTATTTATTTCAGGGCCAATTCGATGTAACTCGCTTACGAGTTGGCCTAATATTTCACTGGTTTTGGCATCTGAATTAGAAGTTTTGTTGAGGTTTTTTTATTTACTGTCTTTGACATTCGTTCATTCACTCAAAATCTAACATGAGAAGAAGAGAAGAAGATGCGGACAAAAACTAGTATATATATACTAGTATAAATATATAAACTAGTATATATATATACTAGTTTTTGTTAGTGTAATAAATTATTACTTGTTGGTTTATCTTCATAAGTCTATATATTCAAACAATTTGTTTCTATATAATTTGTGCCAATATTTTGCAGGACTGTAAAATACTTCATTTTAACTATCGTCAGTTTAGAAATAATAACTGATGTCACTTTTTGATGTATCTGTCACTTTTTAGTGTCAAATTAATTACTTAATGAAATTTCCAACTTAGTTAAAGTTGGAAATTTCATTTCAAGCGAGAAACAAAAACCAACGTTTGCTTGAGTTGTAATATATATTGATCTCGCACTGAGTAAAAATACATGCTGTCTTGAGACTTGTAACCTGGGAACCATATAACCAAACCAATAGAAACTCCTGATAATCCAAGACTGGCCATGGCTTACAGCATCCTAGTTAGCCTAGACTAGGTAGCTCCTTAGTGTTCACGATATTTTCTGCCACTAAAAGGCGCTTCCACTCAGTTCTAATTATCCTGCGTCGTATCCAATAAAATTCCAAAAATATATACTACAATATACTTTTGCATACAGCTACCACTTTCTGTTTTGTGTAATCTATTATTATGTTTCATTTTTCTTAACAGATTTATATATTACCACATGGTCTTCACCAGAGCTAGTTAGCACTGAAAAAATACATGCAGTGGAACGTAAAACTTCCTCCTTTTCGCAGTTGGTTTAAAATAGAAAACTGCGTCCCATCTTATTAATGCCTCTGTCGGAGGAAGGAAGTGCAACGCGGCCTTGAATGCAGAAACGGTGATTGTAAGGAAAACGGTTCTATCTAGTAAATCAATTGCTCGTACAGAGGCGGGTACATGTATAGGCATAATATTGTTCTGTATCGTAGTGATGCTTATTTCATTGTTATATAGTATAATACTATCTTTTTATGGTTATGGTAACTACCGAGGATGACGAGGATATCGATGATTCCGATGTGTTAAAAGAGTGTGAACGTGAATTGGAAGAAATGTGTTCGACTGCCTAGGTGGCGCAGTTGTAGCGTATGCGACTGATATGCTGGAGATCTCGGCTTCGATTCCCGGGGTGGAGCAAAAGTTTGTATGGTCTGCAAATATTTGTTTCGTAACTTGGGTGTTTTTTTATTTATAATATGTATGTACATTTATATCCGTTGTCTAGCGTTGTGTGTTAAATTTCCGAAACATTTATTTATTTATTTAATTTGATGTGACAACAATCTTCATAATATAAGAAATTGTGAAAGAAAGGGATTAAGATCTAAAATTAATGTCTGAGCATTTATTACAGCAACTTCATAAGAAAATAATTCTTAATGTTCTACGTCACAAATGGAGATCGATGGTAATTTGGAAAAACTTGAAGTTTGTTTAACATCCTTATTAATTTTACTGAAACAGGTGGCTTTTATAGCAATCACAAAAAGAAAATACACACGGTATACTGAAAATTAAATGTAAATCTCCCTATAAAGTATATATCCAGTTCAATGAAAAGAAACAAGCCGATCTCATAGAATGTAAAAAAAATCAAAGAATAAGATATTAGAATGCAGGTTACTACCGAGCTCGGGTTTTCTTACAGTGTAATAAGAGGAATTGAGTAAGTAATGACTAAAGATTAAAGCGAGAGATCTTAAGGGTGCGTATGTGGACAGTGTAACAGTAAGAGTATGTTTTAAATGTTCTACTTTCCCTGATTATATATATACGCTTTTGGATACCGTCTTCCTATAGAACGCTTTGTATTTCCGGTAAGTCAATGCTAGAACTGTTGGAAATTTGGCCATAATAAAAAGTTTTGTTCAAATAAAAATAATATGTCCCAAAATGTGGACAACATCATGATAATTGTGAAACTGAGAGTTATAAATGTCCTAACTATTAGGGACCATATATCTAAACACGCTGTGTCTATTGTACAAAAAAGAAAAAAAAATACATTTTATTATGAGGGAAGTAAATATATTTTATAAATTAGCATTAGAACGTCTGTTGAATATGGAAAAAGAACAGACAAAAAAATCAAGAAAGTAACAAGATCGCGTTCGTAGGATAACCACATTTTTTAAACTCTTACGATTTCAGTAAAAGTAACACAGGTCAAGTGAAAAGCATGGCACCGTCCACTCGCTAATATAGTGACTTGAGGAGAAGAAAAAATCTAAAAAGAAAACAACAAGACCACAGGTTTAATGTGCCATACAGGAGAAAAGAGTATTTTTAAGCGACTGATCATGTAAACAATACGAAAATAACAAAGAAAGAAAAGCAGGAAGTACGAGAATACAGAAGTTAGAGATTATAATGCAAAAAAATAAAGCATGTGGAAAATATGTACAGAAGAATGTAAGTCATTTATTTTAAATCTATTTTGTAATATAATATGTTTTAGTTGCTGTTAAATTTAACTAATATTGGATAAAAAACAAAAAATACAAATAAGATATTTCAATGGAATGCACAAAACCCCATCTAAGATATTTGGTTTTAGTTCCTTGTTAAACCAAGAAAAAATACATATAGCTATAATCAGTAAAACACGGTTTAATAAAAAGTGTGAAGTGTATATTAATCAATCAATCAACAACACATAATGTCCCACTGCTGGGCTCGGGTCTCCTCTCAGGAGAGGGTCAGTGTATATATCGGGTTATAATATTTATAAGCAAAAGAGAGAGATGACAAAATAAAGACAATTATGTATGCAGAAATCTATACAGTCAAAGTCAGGGTATTGAGGCTCTGTATGTTCGAATATTTAATTATAATGAAATATATAAAGTAATTTCAATAAACTGCCCGTCTACTGTCTATACGACACAGGCAGATTGGGACCAACTTTTCTCTGTAGTGAATAAAAAGACGCTAATTGGGGATGACTTTAACGGGCACCATACTAATTGGTCTTATAAGACAAACCAAAGGATCCCCCTTTGGGCAGTTGTGGGGTTCAACGCTTGATTTTAGATTCACGTCGCTACACACGCAAAATACAACTAGAATCAAACTAGTTACTGGACGGTTGCAGGAAAGTTTACCTAATGACACAGTCGTGTCATCGGATATAGTTGCTAATTTTGAATGGCAAACTCTAAATGAAAATCTCGGTAGTGATCATTTAATCATTACATTATGATTAAATCTGATTTTCAACATGAATAAATTTTAAAAGAGCTAATTTGTGTAAATATGACACCGATCTTGAGGAATATTTTAGTATTTTTGCTCTGGATAACAGTAATGTTAAAAAATTATACTACCGTTTTGAAATTCTATTACATTTAAGTCATAACAAAAATGTTCCTAAAATTTCAATATGTTCAATTTAACTTACAAATTTGAAACCCAGGGAATATTGGAATCCAACACAATTCAGAGCAGTGGCCATACGACGTCTTGTTTTTAAAAGAATTTCGAAATAATCCCACACCTAACAATTACAAGAACCTTCAAGATACAATTAAGGAACGTCGATCATTAAGTTATGAAGCTAAACTAGAAACTTGGAACAATTTCTGTGCAACCATAAACAAAAGACAGCAGCCTCATAAATGTGGTATAAGATGCGATGGTTAAAAAACTTGTAAACCTCAGTCTTATGTTTCTGAACATGAATAAATAGACCAGATTCATTTACACCTGCTACAGTTCTGAACTGTCCTCCTATTATTAAATCAGAAAATCGGATATTTATTTCTTATCTTTCTTTTTTAAAGAAATCTCCCACATTAAAAATATATATTCCTGTGTCGCGGGGGACTTCATAAACATACATGAAACGGACACAAAGTACACCCAGACTTAGAACAACAATTTATGGATCACACAAAGTGTCGTCCCATGGATCGCATGGATTTGAACCCACAACATTTGGCACAGCAGGAAGCGGTGTGGCGACCACTTAAACCACTGGAGGATGGAATAACTTACTCTATGATATATCATGCCCTCAGTATAGTGAAAAGGTTTTTACTTAGTATATATACAGAAATATTCAAGTCATTTCTAAACAGTGGCGTACTATCTTAATAATTCCAAATACTTAACTGGAAGTATCGTAAGTGCGCAAGTCAAACTTAGGGCAATTTTGTTAATATCATGTCTTTGCAAAATATTTTTTAACATGTTATGTAACAGAATAGAATAGAATATAAAAAAAAATCGACTTACTCAACGAATGTCAACTACAGATGATTTAACTAAAATTGTTACACACATACATTGGTTTTTCTAGTAAGGGGAAACTTTTATTGATGTAAGTAATGCTTATAATAATGTTTTAGTAAATAAAATGATACAAATTTTGGATAATTTAGGGTTCGGAGTAATAGAGGTTTAACTTTAAGATGTCTTACTATAAAGAGCCACTCTATAATCGTTCTGTAAAATCACAATAATTTAAGTAGTTGTGAAAAAAACTTATTCTTTATGAAATGAAGTGGTTCCTACTAAGTTAAAAATTGTATTTTTACCAAACGTCGTAAGAAGCTTGATATTGATATTAAAATTAATATTATTTCATGTGTTGAGAGTTACAAATATTTGGGGTTTTGACTGGATAAATCTTTACTATGAGGAAAACATATCAACGAAATTTCATCGAAAATTATAAAACTCTTAAATCTACTCAAAGTACTGGTCCATGGGGCGTTCACCCTAAACACTTTCGCAAACTTTATATTTCTATAATTCGTAGTAAATATAATTATGGCAGCCTATTATACGATAATAGTGCTAAGATGCATTTATTTAAATTGGATAAAAATAAAAACAAGACATTAAGAATTGTGAGTGAATTTATTAAAACTACACATGTATGGGACATGTGATGGAAGCAAAACTTGGAATACCACCTTTGTTTGTGAGAAGAAAATACCTTGCCTATAAATATTATCCTAAGAGTATGCCCTGAACAGATAATATCACTAAAAGGCTTATAAAAGATCTCAATTCTTCAATCCTTATATAATAATTCATATTGGCGTCATAAAAACATTCCTCTGTTGGTCTCTGTGGTTGAAGTGTGTGAATTTTATGACATACACTTATCCAGTCCTTTAAAAGTGTTCTCTTTAAATGTATGGATGGATAAAGACTTAAAGTATATTATTAACTTAGAATTAGGTTACAAACCAAACAGCTAAATTTATTATTATGCTGTGTGTATATGTGTGGATATATATTTGTAAATAGTTCGTTATATTCATTAGCCAATAATTAATTCAAAACTCATTGCACCGATAACTACCACTGTCTCTCCTATACATTTCAATCCACCCTAAGGTTGCCTGGAAGAGATTGCTTTTGGCTATAAGGCCGCCCTTTGTACACTCCGTCTCACATTTTATGAACTCTCTTCTAACTGTAACATTATAGTGTGCAAATAAAGAGTTTTCTATCTACTTTCTGTCTATCTTTCTAAAATACACCTAATGTATCAATTTTGAAATAAGAAGTAACCTGAGAACCACTGGAAAAATATGATGGATGGCATTTAAATTTTAGTGATGGCTTAAAAAAATTATGATGGGTATGGGGCTGCTTATTTCGAAGCATGTCATGGAACATTGGCTATGTTTAAAATTAACAGTTATTTATCCAATATGACACTGAAGTTTATTAAATCTCAAAGGCTCTGAGCGAAGTTTTTTCCCTAAATAGTGACAAAATAGATATCTTAACTGATGGTTAAATAGCCTTGCATCATTTATATATATATATATATATATATACGGCTCTGGTATCAGTGGTGCACCGATAGTCAATGTAGTGCTGAAATAAAACATGAATTTAACGCATCTGGTAGGTCTTTGAGATTGCAATGGGTGCCTTCTTATGTTGGTCTTGGGATAACGAGCAGGCTGACTCGTTCGCTAAGCTAGAAAGTACCGATGGAATCAACAATGCGAATAAAATATCTCACTCTAAATACTTAAGCAACATCAAAAATCTTTGTTATAGTCATTTCAAAGAATATTTTGATGAGAGAAGTAAGGCAAAGGGCATCTGGTATAAAACCATTCAACATCAGCCTGCTAGGATACCGTGGTTGGTTAATAATAAGATAAGTAGGAATAATTGTTATAGCACTCAGATTACGTTCAGGCCATCTGGAAAGTTTGGACAACTCATGAATAGAATAGAATAGAATAGAATAGAATAAACTTTATTGGCCTATCAACTTTGTTGAAAAAAGTTGAAAAATTGTAAAACTTGCAGAGTTTTGATGACGTGAAACACTTGCTAGTTGATTGTGTCAAATATCGAAACCAAAGGAACTCGTTGATGCGCAGATATAATTTTATGTGTACAATGTAGGAATTTTTATTAATATCTTAAGTAATTCTAATACTAATGCGGCGTTAGACCTCTTTGAGATATTTGCACATCAAAGACTTCCTCTGTCTCCAAGTTAGTTAGTATTTTAGAATAAGCGACGATGGTGACCTATATTATTTCATAAAATAGAAAAAGCCTCTAAATAAATAAAAAAAAATCTTGTACATTACTGTATATTTCATAGTAGTTTTATTTAATTTAAGTGTAGCTCTGCCGCAGTATGGTAAAAAGAGTATGGAATACGATTTAAATAGCGTAGAGCTAGATCTCCAAGTTCTAATCTATTTATACTGATTTTATACTATAAGTTGACTCGTATCGCACAAGGCAGTCTGATCTCAAACTAGGCAAATATAATAATTATATGTTTATTTCACACCAAAGTTTTAACATTTGAAATACTATGCAATAGGAACACTTAATAGTTTGTTTGTATATAAATAGGTACTGGTACTGATTCTTAAGCTAGGAATAGACTGTACTTTGGAAAACAGAACAGTGATACTGCTTGCAATTTGAAAACTAATTTAAATATCCTCAGTGACGTAATTTATGTGTGTGTGAGTGCCTGCGCGCTTTTGTGTGTATGTGTAAATTGTGTGTGTGTATCCGCGCGTGTGCGTTTGTGTGTGTGTGTGTGTGTGTGTGTGTGTGACGAACATATTATTTTCTTAATTTAATGTTATTAAAAATCGTAAAAATATTGAAAAATACGTAAAACACAACAGTTCCTAAAGATTTAAGAGATATCCGAAAATTTTTAGACTTTTAATTAAAAGGTACACTGAAAATAATAGACGCTTGTACAATGTTACATCGGCCGGACGAATGGGATACGAATAATGGCAGTAATTGTTACAAATATCGATCACAAAAAATCATTATTAAAGATCGTTGTTAAGTGATTGTTATGAACGGAAGTCTTTTTGGGTGCGGACTCTTTGGCTAGTGATTGGAGTCTCTTTAGCTGGTACAACTCCTTTAGAAAAAATAAGGTAAAAAAAATTGGATTGTAATTTAAATTACGCGTTCCATCGTTCCATCGACTAGCCATAATAAGCCAAACGTCGGGGATACTCGGAGTCAGTAGTGTGGAGTAAAGTCAAAAAGAAAGAAAAAATCGCAAGAAACCGTAAGATTCTTGTGGAAAGGAATGACAATGAGGGCAACTCAAAGTAATATTACCGATTGGAAAAACATTGTGTTTTAGATGAAACTTGTTTGAATGCTAAACACAGTTTAAAAAAACATGGAACGATGATACTGCCCAACTGTCTACAAAAATACTAGCAGGATAAGGGGAGCGACTGGTAATTTGCCACGCAGGTACTGCCCAAGGTTTTGTGCCAAACTATTTACTGGCATTTAAATCCAAAAGAACTAATGAGTATCACGAAGAGAAGACTTCGTAACTTTTTCGGAACAGTTTTATGAAGTGCATCTTATCATTTTACGCAACTTGACTAGGCTTCGACGACGGCAAACAAAAAAGCTGATATAATAGTGTGCCTCATAAACAAGGGCATAAATGCCAACATGACAATGCTCAAGCGTGAACTGCTTGGCCTCCAGGTCATACAAAAAACCGAAGGAGTTAGTATATCTACAGGACGAAGCAGCAAGGCAACGCTGTTACACAGTGATCAGATTGCCACCCTATCATTGACAATATAATGCCATAGAGCTGATAGGGGCAAATTTCAAAGGTAAGTAAAACAATATTTTTCTTGATAAATTCTTTTCATTAATAATGTTATTTTAACAATCATTTATTTTATCCTTAAGAAAGGCAACACGTACCAATACATCTCCTCCCTTCACCGCAAACAAAATACTGGGTTTATTGGAAGAAACTAGTGGTCAAGTGACCGCTGAAAACTGGGTGAAAGTAGTACGACACGTCAAAGAAGCAATATTATCTGACCTGATGCACACAAGCTCTGACGATTCAGGTGATGATGACCTTGGCCGTGCTCCTCTTCCTTAATAAAAATGTTTTACAGATAAAAACATTTTATTTTTCAACCTTTATTTTTACATACAGTGTTATTTTTAGAAAATTTCGCACCGTTCAAATTTAAAAAATATGGATCAAAAGTGAAAAAAGATGTTTTTCTTTGGGAAAGTTGTTTACTTTCATGGTCTGTACCACGTATTTAAATCTGGTGGGAGGTCCAAAAATAACCCTGTTATATTGAAATGGTACTTATATGAATATTGACCCACCGTCGCTTATCTACCCAGGGTTTTATATGTTTACTTCAATAACACGTCACAGTTACAAGAATTTAAAAAAGTATTATCTGTTTCACATTACTAGCCCGTCTGTCAAAAATATCAAGCTAACTTGTACAGAGTATATAATCAAAAATTTCAGTCGGCTGAAATTATTTTGATATTAATTAAATATTTAAGATATTTTCTTAAATAGTAATTACAGAGAACATGTTTGGACAGAAATTTATTCTTGACATGGTTCTATTGATTACATTTTACATTGTTTTGAATAAATATATTTAAATCATTTAGGTACAGCAATGAACACCAAGGCGATGAGAATATTATTTCAAGTATCATTATACTTCACAAAACTTTGCATACTACATATTTTTAAGTTTAACTTATTTCAACTCTCTCTGTTACGCGAAACTGAACTTTAAATCCGTTATGTAGCATGTGCTATAATAACTAAGTTTGATCACTAATATACTGAACTAACTTATAAACTTTCAAGTTCTATAACATATACCTATTCATGCTCTAGGTATACTAGGATGGGTGTGGTCACATGCCAACTGGTTCATGGTTATAGGTTAGCCTATAGCGCAACCCTGTAGTAGAAATATTTCTTATCTCCCCACATAACGCAACCAATTTACTATAATTATTAGTATTAATGGGATGATTTTTGGTAATATTTCTAAAAAATAATAGATCGATTCATCGCCCCCAAAACCCACAGCATACTTAAATTCATAACAATTTCCGGAACTCAGATTATATATAATATAAGAATTGCTCATCCAAGGGTATAAGATAGATAGATAATATTTCGGACATCTGGCACGTAACGTCATCTAGTCCCAAGACAACTGACACAAAATAGTAATAATAACTTTATAAATGTCTCACACACCCCAATCTGATCAAAAACTAGACAGGGTCCGTATATTCACTGTGGATAAACGTATTTAATTTATTTCTTAAAACACACACTCACATGCACACACACAAACACACAATACATACTCACTCACATTTATATTCACACAAAGTTTTTCGTATTATTCGTCTCACATGTACGGAAACCATTAAACTATCTTACACACTAAACAACCTTTTTACCTACTTATCTGGAGTTAGGAGAGGATGGTTATTCTGTCATACAAGTTCTACCTAGTACAGGAACCAGTCTCTGACACAGATCTTTGTTTCCTGGAATTTTCTGTCTATATCTCGATTTACAACAACAACCCATAATGTCCCACTGCTGGGCTCGGGTCTCCTCTCAGGAGAGGGTTAAGGCCATACGTCCTCACGCTGGCCAAGTGCGGGTTGGGGACTGGCAAGAATACGTTGTGGCTTCGTAAATCTTGCCGTTGGATGTTTTTAAGTCGCCCGAAGGCCTCCAACTAAGCTTCACGACTGTTATCGTATGATTACAACCGGGACCGACTGCTTAACGTGACCTCCGAATCACGGAGACGCTCATGGTAACATGCCACTAGCGGTCACCCATCCAGGTACTGACCGCGCCATCGTTGCTTACCCTCGGTGATTGTTTCTAATCACCGAATGCAAATGGGCTATGAGCGCATCATTTAACTAATTTTTAACTAATAGAAACGAGGTAATCCGACAAAGAACCAGGGTCATCGACGTAGCCCATAGGATTAGCAAGCTGAAGTGGTAGTGGGCTGGCCACATTTGCCGAAGAACAGATAACCGTTGGGGTAAACGAGATCTTGAGTGGAGACCACGTCTCGGCAAACGTAGTGTTGGACGTCCACAGTCCAGGTGGAGCGATGATTTGCGCAAGGCAGCTGGCAGGAGCTGGAAGCGAGAGGCCATAGATTGAACTAAGTGGCGTGAAATCGGAGAGGCCTATGTCCAGCATTGGACTGCGATAGGCTGATGATGATGATGATGAATTTTTGTAATTTTTGTGTGAAAGAAAAACAATGATTTTTATTTATTTATAGATCATAGGCCTCCCATCAAAATGCTGGATTTAGTCTACTATACCACGCCAGCCAGATGGATTTGGTATATAGATTGTATCAAGTTTTCCTTATCTTTGCAGTTATGTCGTCCTGCGCAATTTGCTTTGGCCGCCTCTTACGATACTCATGGGATAAATAGTGTTAGTGAGATTCCGCATTCTTAATCTGCCAACACAGTGACAAATAAATACATACATATAGTAGATAAATCGTACCATTTGTCATGGGTAGGATTAGAATTTCGTCAAAAAAGTAGGAAAATTCAACAATTAGCTCTATTTGGTATTGAGCCCTTTCGATCTTCTTTTATACTCCAAAGCACCTAGTGTGACATGTATACCTTTATTTGGATTTAGAGATCGAAGCCACTCTAATAACATTATTCTCTTTTTTTTTTATATTTAAGCTGCCAAAATGACTCTGCCCTGCCTGATGGAAAGCATGAGCAGAATCCAAGAGTGGTGGTCACCATCCTCAATGCGAAAAAGAACAATGCAGCATGGTGACCCATACTATGGCGGCCTGGGGAGAAGGGGGATGGTGAGGGGGATAGGGGGCGTGGGATTGGGGTATGGGCCTCCGGTATCCTCACTCACTCGATGAAACACAGCGTAAGCGCTGTTTCACACCGGTTTTCTGTGAGGCCGTGGTATCACTCCGGTCGAGCCGGCCCATTCATGCCGAAGCGTGGCTCTCCCACGGTGAAGCTCTCCTATTATTATCTTTTTAATAACATCAAAGGAAAACTAGTTTTTAATCCACACTTCAAGAACTGGTCAATTCCCTCTTAAAATTTCAAGCGATGACGAAACGTAATGAGATATCCAGCCTCCTTTCCTCTTCTATTAATGTAGATGCTCACGAACCGATTTCTCACTGGGGCAAGAATGTAATAAGTTAACGTGCCATTATTAATGTTCAAACTATAACTAATAAAAACCTAAGTCTAGTCTAAGTCTAGTAATAAGCTTTGCATTGAGAAATGCCACAAAAATTAAATGGTATTTTTAATATGCTCATGCACCCTGGTTAAATTGTTAAATTGAGTTATTTAAAATAACTATTATAGGTATTTATTATTTCAAGGATAAAAAATGATGAAATAAAAAAATATCCATTATTTATACGGTATATTAACGTTTTTGTTGCAAAATTCGGCAGCTAAATTTTCGGTGATACTTAGTACATTTTGCGGATGGCCATTTTAAGCTAACATTTTCTAATTAAACTTGATTTTTCTGGACAAATTAAAAAATATAGTTCGTATATATCAAAAAATTGCCGAATAGCGGAATAACGAATAGCTGCTGCATATTAATGGCATCTCTACGGTATTATTTTAATTAAAAAGTGAAGAATGAAAACTTTGAAAATAATATTTAATCCCTAAAGGGATTCCTTTGGGACTAACCCTAAAAGTCGAATAAAGACCGCTAAAAAGAAAAAAGCAACAACAAAAACCAGAAAAACAAAAATAAATAAATATTTCGGACATAAATGATATGCCATAAACGGAAATGTAAGACCGGATCTTAAATTAACATTTCATACTCTAAATCTACATAAATAAATACGAATCACAAAAATGTATGTATGTAACTTTCGATCGGCTGCACCAAAGTAGATAATTCTTTTTTTAATGTATTTGTTATTGTGAGGACAAAATTAGCAATAGAAAAATAAAAGAAAAGCGGAGGTGTTATATTTTCTAAGTCCGTGTAGTCATATATACTGCTGCACTGCGGGAAGTTAACACGGCCTTACTAAAATAAGTTTTTACCTAGAAATTTATTTTAGTATTTTCGGAAAATTTTCAGAAAAATGAATATGGCGGTACGAAGTTCGCCGAGTCAGCTAGTATGTTATATAACATTGGTCATAATATTGAGGATCTATATGACTAAAAGGAAAATTATCCCGATTCAGTTAACTTGGCCAGCATATAATAAGTTAAAGTCAGGCAAATCTATCAATATCAGTATTTAACAAATAAGTACTTCAAATATTTGACAACACCAGTCCAAATTAACTTCATGGTGATAACTTTGTTATCATAAAAAATCAATCGTCTCTATTTGTGAGCACTTCTCTAAACTTAACTGGAATGATGGAAGTCCAGTATTGCAGTTACCAGACGACAAGACTAAATTAGCCTGGAAGGAGCTTCGTGTCTTGCTTAGATCAATCCAGTATTTTTATCCGTCTGTAACTTGACAAGCTGAAGGTTCGAAAGCAAACGTATTCTCGGCTAACCTTCTTGACTTCTAATATTAATATGACTGCCCAATTGGCGTAGTGGTTAAGCGGTAGCCACGTCGCTCTCGTGGATATACTCAAAACGTAGACAATTCTTTATCTAATTACAAATAGTTGTCCTAATTTTGGGTGTTGTTTGTAGCCGTTTCTTGTATATTTGTAAATTCCCCGTGACACATTGTATTTTAAAAAATGAGCAATGTATTTTAAAAAGATCTACAGTTTTTTGTTTAATTGGTAGTAATAAACGATCAGCACACTGCGTGAGTTTCCTTTTTAATTTGTCCCCCCGCCAATAGTAATCAAATGACTATTATAGTGCTTGAGTAGGAGTACTAGCCGCTCATAGCTTAACTTCACTCGGTGATTAGAAACAATCACAGAGGGTAAGCCATGACGGTGCGGTCAGTACCTAGATGGGTAACCGTTGGTGGCATGTTACCATGAGCATCTCCGTGATTCGGAGGTCACGTTAAATGGTCGTTATCATAAGATAACAGTCGTGAAGCTGGAGGCCTTTGAGCGGCTTAAAAACATACAATGGCAATATTACCTAGCCACAGCGTAGTCTTGCCAGTCCACAACCTGCACTTGGCCAGCGTGAGGGCGTATGGCTTTAACCCTCTCCTGAGAGGAGATCCGAACCCAGCAGAGGGACAGTATGGGTTGTTGATTGATGAGTACTATTGTACATCGTTTGAGTGTCGCCTCTCTGTCACCTCTGTTTCTGCCATGGATATCATAAAAGAGCACTAAAAGGACACAAAGAACTACGCAGAAAAATGTTACTTCAGAGAAAAGGAAATTTTTAAAACAGATTCTAAACAAATCCATCTAGCCAGCGTGTTATAGTAGTCCAAAACTTTCTTTGGGAGAAGAGGACTATATACAGTAGCGGGCTATAGCACTATATTGCTATATCATCTCCAATTCTGCAGGTAAAATTAGGTCACTTTTTTTTCATAGTGGGAGTAGTAAGCAGTCAAGAAGTTGTCTCGGATGACTCTGAGCATGAATAGCCACTAAAATTTACAGAGCCCGATTTACAGATTACTCGATATTCTCCTTCACCATGCAGAGGAGAAAGACTGTTCTGAACGTAATACATCATCTATAATATCCTCGTATATATTTAACACGTGCTGTATAAGCATAACTGTATCAAGTATTTTAAGCCATACACAAAACCTGAGCTTAAACAACTTCAAAACTATAATCAAAGAGAAAGTTCGTGGTGAGGCTTTTGTGCAGACTATGTGCATGATGAAAATGCTTAGGATTAAATTACTCTAACTTCTTCGCATAAATATACTTTGATGAACAGTATTCTTTATGTTTTGTTTTTTATAGAATAGGGGGAAGAAGCCTCTAACGAGCAGTTGAATCACCCATGGACATCATGAATATTAAATATATTATTATAAGTTATCAATACTTCTTATTATAGTTTCTTGTCATGACCCTAGTAATTATTCTATAATTCAAATACATGTACTAAGTATTACCTCAGTTATGCATTGCTTTTACTGTTCTACAGGAGAATACTGTTACACTAATTAGCTCTAAGTTAGCCTTTCTCTAATAACAACAAAACAGTGACACTGGTATCGGCATTATACGAACAGCATTAAAGTATATTTTATGATTTACAAGCATCATATTGATTGTTTCGTCATTATGACGATCCAATAAATATGATGGTGAAAGAACTAAGTAGTTTCTGAGCTTGTCTGATATGGACTCTTCCAGTTTCAGAGTTTCAGAATTGGTGTTAAATCGAGAATAAAAATCGCATATATATATATGCGATATTTATTTTAAATGAATGTTTGTCTGTATTTCCTTTATAGAATCGTTAACTATGCATTTATTCATGCCACGGTCTTCAGCAAAGTTTTGTGCATGAGCACACAAAGGTTTTTGAGTTGGTACGACCAGCTTACGACCAGAGGCGCTCATAATCCAATTGCAATCGGTTATTAGAAATAGCCATCGAGGGTAAGCAATGACAGCGCGGTCAGTACGTTGATGGGTGACCGCTGGTGACATGATACTATGAGCGTCTCCGTGATTCAAAGGTTGTGTTAAGAAATCGGTTCCGGTTTTGTCATAGGATAACAGTCGTGAAGCTTAGTTGAAGGCTTTTGGGCGGCTTAAAAACATTCAGCAGCAAGATTGCGTAGCCACAACGTTGTCATGCCATTCTCCAACCCGCAATGGGCCAGCGTGGGGACGCCTTATGCCTCTCCTGAGAGGAGACTCGAGCCCAGCAGTGGGACATTATGGGTTGTTAATGAACGAACAGCTTGCCCCGCGACGTTGCCTGTGGTTGTTGTTGAACCACGGGTAATACAGCGGGGCTAGTCAAAATTGAAAGCTTAACTTTTAACATTTAGTTAAAACTCGTGTTTTACTTTTTTATTGTATGTATCAATAATAATATTGCTTATAGCCTTCATGGCAAAGCGAGTATGCTTATAACTTTGTTAACATCCTTTGTTTCATAACTTCCGTGTAACTTGTGAGAGCTACCTAGTCGTCGAACTAACAGACTGAGCCCATAATTATGAACCTCGTTTTGCAATTTTCTTGTTCAAACCGTTTCGTGAATACATAAATGATTGATATGATGTACTCAGTTTAGTTCAGTGCATATGTTGATTACAAGATGACATTATACACCATCTTGGTATAAACTAAATCTACTTTAAAAGAATATTAATAGATGATTTAAACATGCAAGAAAAACAAAATTGTCTTCTGTATGTAGATTTGGTCACGTTCTAATCTATAATACGTATTACATGACATTCTGAAGTTGTAAAGAAAGTTTACTCTATAACCTTATTTATTTCAGTGGTTGCCCATAAGTTGATATAGAGAGAGAGACAATTCACTGTAATTTATTAGATCTCAGGAAAATACAAACAACATAATAGATATGGGTTGGTATATAACTACACCTTATATCGGTGTACATCTTAGAGATGTTACTGCCTCGGTGGCGTAGTGGTAGCATTTGCGACTGCTGTGCTTAGGTCTCGGGTTCGATTCCCAAGTTCTTCTAGTTATTCTATTTTTTTTAAATGTATTATTTACGTATGTACAAAAAAAAGTATATATGTGTCTTCATCAGTTGTCTAGTATCCATAACAGAATATCTGATTAGCTTGGGAAGGCATTGTGTTTAGATGTCCGACATATTTATTTCATTAAACTACTCACAATCCGTGAGGGCAATGGTTGATACATGGCACACATGGACTGGTCCGGATGGCGTAAGAAAGCGATTCCCGGATCTCTCCCGTGTCAGGCGCAGAGTGGCACACCGTGGTGGTTTAGTGGGTAGTCTGGCGAGTCAGTAAGGAGTCCCACACGAAGCGAACCCCCTGTCCCCGCGGGGGGGAGCGAAGTGCGTAAAAGCATTCCACCAAGTAAAAAAAAAATGGCACACATGGACTATTACGACTAGAGTAATACGTTACTCTTGATTAAGAAAAGTTTTCTTTGAAAATTATTACATCTCATTTCACTATATGAGTCAGGTTATTGAGGGTTCGGCCACCTCTCTATTTCTAGCAGAGGCACCTAAAAGTCTACAAACATTTTTGGTTAATATATTTTATATGATATTGATAAAGCCATCTATATCGTAAACAGGACGTGTTAAAAAAAAGGTATAATAAAATGAGAGATGCCTAACATGTGGTTATTTTAAATGCTACTGTCAGAAGCTAATAAACTTAAGACACAGCTAAATATTTCGTCTACGTCGAGGGTCATAAAAAAATGTAAAGTTTTTATTTCTCAATTTTATTCCCAGTCAAAACATCCTGGATCCCACTCGAGAGTAAATATAAGTTGAAGAAATCTGCCTGTCATCGTTCCTATTTTTCTAGTCGTGAACTTTTCAAGGGTACTATTCGTGTTTTAAGATACAAAATCATTAATTTCCTTACAATCTTTGAATAAAAACTGTTGAAAGTAGTATGGAAATGTTCTTGATAGTTTTCAGTGCCATTGTTCAAGAGAAATGCAGCAATAATTCTACTATGAAAACTAACTTGGAATTTGTGCATGCGGTTTGTAGTGTATTTCAATGACAACAACACTCGCTAAGTACCCTTTGTGTCCGTTTAACAAAACGATAAGCATATTTAATATATAACTAATCGTATAACCTTAATATAACTAACCATATATAAATTGTGTACCTGTACCTACCACATATATATTTAACTTAAATCTAGTTTAAAATTATTTAAAATAAATAAATCTCGAATGAAAATAAATAAACTGTATATAACTTCTTCATATTATTCGATCTTCCTTTGCCCAAACGTCCTCCCACTCACCCACCTTATCAAAGTAGATGTGACACGTAAATGCACTTTTAGTTGGAGGTGTCCATAGGCGACTGTTACCACCGCGGCGGTGGCTCTTATTATCAAGTAATCCATTCATTCATGTGTCCCTTACACCACATAAAACTAGTATCTAGATTGAGCATTGCTTGTTATTTTTTTGATAAATTATTAAAAATGAATCCTAGCTAGATTAATTTATCGCCTTCGAAACCCCATAGATAATAAACTTTATGAAAATCGTTGGAGACGTTGCCGAGATTCAGATTAGGTATATTTTATATAAAGTGTACAAGAATTGCTTGTTCAAAGGTTACTAATACTAAACTAAACTATTCTAAACTAAATAATTAAATAAATTAAATAGGTTTGACGTAGGAAATTCATTTTATTGGAATTAATATATTATTTATAAATGATCTTCTGTCTGATTTAAAGCTGTAACATGGTATAAGTTCTCTTTAGATAAAAACTTTAGATTCCTCTCAATTGTAATATATTAATTAAAGATACGTCCCTTTACCACTAACCCGCTCCGAGTAAGGACGTGTACTTGTATTGAATTATAAAATTATGTATAAATGTTTATAAGTATCTACTTTAAATACAGGTCTATACCGGGACCAAAAATTATCGGAATATTTCTTTTCGAGGAAAATATGAAACTAAGTATTTCCAGTAATCCCAAAAAAGTGAATTACTGTTTGGTACTGGTGCAGGGATTAACTTTGTTATTTAAAACATCCTTATACTGCTTTTAGATCAGCATCAAATAAATCCACATTCAACCTAAACAAAACAATGTTTCTGTAAAACAAATATGAGAGATTGATCTCTTTTAATTCGTGTTCGAG
Source organism: Hyphantria cunea (assembly GCA_003709505.1). Lineage (NCBI taxonomy): Eukaryota > Metazoa > Arthropoda > Insecta > Lepidoptera > Erebidae > Hyphantria > Hyphantria cunea. The sequence goes on along the minus strand of PKRV01002220.1, from coordinate 264,291 downwards.
ATATAAAATATTATTTTCTCTTATTTACTATTCGGTGTTTATTCAATTTGTATTTTTGACGTAAAGGTTCATTTCCAACGGTTTCAATTTTTTTATTATAACAATGACTTTTCTCAAAAATTAAGTCTGTAATAAAAAATATGTTAATTTATATAGGAAAAATGTAAATGGACTCATGTTTTAAAATATTAAAAAAATAGGGGTGGAAAGTTGTCTTATTGTGTTACATACTCATATTACGTACATTTTATAAAATTTGATTGACACGAGATTACTTGACATATATTCTTTATTTTACTGCCTCGGTGGCGCAGTGGTAAGTATGCGACTGCTGTGATTGAGGTCTCGGGTTCGATTCAGCTGGACCAAATATTTGAATGATCCGCAAATATGTATTTCTTTTCTCTATATTTCTTTCTCATGTATAATAAACATGTATTTAAAAAAGTATATAATATGTATTTATATGAGTTGTATTGTACCCATAACACAAACTCTACTTAGCTTGGTACTAGATGGCGTTGTGTGTGTCCAAAATATTTAATCATCATCATCATCATGGATCAGCATGGATATCTGCCGAGACCTCAACCCACGCGAATACGTTGAGAGTATCACTAAAGCGGCCTCACGGAAGCTAGGTGTGTTAAACAGGGTGAGACGGTTCTTCTCGCCCGGGCATCTGTGTCTTCTTTACAAGACCCAGGTTCGCTCGTGCGTGGAGTACTGTTCTCACCTTTGCGAAGGTGCCGCACAGTACCTGTTTGACGCTCTTGACCGGTTGCAGCGGCGAGCAATCCGTATAGAGATATCGCCTCCTTGGCAGTCCTCTATCGCCTTTACCATGGTGAGTGTTCTGAAGAGCTCTTCCAATTGATCCCCCCCTCTCCCTTCCTCTACAGAACAACACGTGCCGGCCTTAGAAGTCACCGCTTTAAAGTGGAAGACATACATTCTCGTACTCATCGCTTCGGTAATTCCTTCCTGTGCCGAGCGGTCAAAACCTGGAACTCATTACCAGCGCACGTGTTTCCTTCCCACTATGATCCCGGGTCCTTTAAGCGGGACGTGAAAAAGCATCTCACCAGGCCGCCATAGTGTGGGTCACCATGCTGCATTGTTCTTTATTCGCATTGAGGATGGTGACCACCACTCTTGGATTCTGCTCATGCTTTCCATCAG
>PKRV01002220.1:223596-263063 GCA_003709505.1 Hyphantria cunea | reverse complement strand
TAAAAAAAAAAAAAAAACATCATCACCTATCGCAGTCCACTGCTGGACATAGGCCTTTCCAATTTCACGCCACTTAGTTCGATCTATGGCTTCTCGCATCCAGCTCCTGCCAGCCGTCTCGCGCAAATCATCGCTCCACCTGGCCTGTGGACGTCCTTCATTACGTTTGCCGAGACGCGGTCTACACTCAAGAACTCGTTCACCCTAACGGTCTTAGGTTCTTCGGTAAATGTGGCCAGCCCAATGCCACTTCAGCTTGCTAATCCTGTGGGCTACATCAATGACCCTGGTTCTTTGTCGGATCACTTCGTTTCTGATGCGATCCCTTAGAGAAACGCCGAGCCTAGCCCTCTCCATAGCACGCTGAGCGACTTTGAGTTTATGGACCAGTTGAACCGTAAGTGTCCACGTTTCGGCTCCGTATGTCATTATTTATTTTATTTATATTTATTATTCCATAAATTGACTGCACAAAGAATTATACTATAACTCAATTGATGTTGATAAAAAATGAGTTTTGGTCCGAAACACCTTCATCTTGGCTAATAGCGCTGTTCTCTTAATTACGAATTGTCCAACAGCGGTTTTCTGGGACTATGTTATCACTCTAGTCTAGGCGACCAATTCGTGACAAAATTTTGTCACCATCATCAACCACGAGTAGGTATATGATTCCATATAACTTCAATGGCTGGTTTCGGCATTTCTTCTCAGACTGAATCTTCGGGAATGCATGTACCTTAGATGTTAAGTCCGACATGTAGAACAGTCAGTGAAAGATTTACTTCTTTTTTTAAAGAACTTTTTTGCACTTAGAATATACATCTAAACCACTTAGTGCAGTAGCGAAGGACTTGGCGACAGCTCAAACTACAATTCCCACCGTTCAGTCAGACTTACAAAAATAAACATTATATTATATACCACCTGCGGTATTCCAGAACGTGTTTGAGACGCCTATCATAAAACATTGGATAAACACGCTGTTCCAGTGTTATGTGATAGTATCATTTTTATATAAATAGGAATAATAATATTATGGATGTAATATAGATACGTAAACAATACAGATTAAAATAATATTAGCATTGACCTAGTTCGAAATCAAATTTATATTTAATACTAGTTTTTGCAGAAGTTAACTTACTTTACATATTTTTATATTTCAAAATTGCTTCCTTAGTGTTCGCTTACATTATATAAAGAACCTACATGTAAAATTTCAGAATTCTAATTTCAGCGGTTTGGGCAGCGTGCTCATCTTTGGGTAACTAAGTCGGTCAGTCACCTTCCTCTTTTATATTTGATATTAATTTTAAATAGAACCAAACTATCTAGTTAGTTAAACTCAAAATAAGTCATGCATTCACTGGAAAAATCGGCTTCTTCCATTCAATAGAAAGTGTAAAAACTGTCTTACGGGGAATTGTAAAATTCAAAATGTTTTGTGATTATATGCATATACATTAAAACAAGAGTTTTCAACTCTTTCAGACCTGACCACCATGGTTGTTGTTTAAAGTGGAAGCGCACAGGAACCCATAGATCAGATCATGGGCCGATGCCCATGATCTGAGCTAGGGGTTCCTGTACGCTTATAACACCCGCAATCCGCGGGGCTAGGTAAGACTAAACAAATGCTAACCCACCTTATGAATTCAACTGAAGTTGAGTTTGGTAAGGTACAAAGTACAATTAAGAACTATTTCGACTGCGCAGTGATCTAGACTCAACTATACTTATCAAAAAATCAATTTTTAAAAAACCTTCGAAATGTTCTGTTCCGCAATCCGTGTGTTGTCAGCAAGGTTCACATGTGGGTCAATAGTTACGCAGCCAGCCGGGGAAGCCAATTTTCAAAGCTTTCACTCAATTCAATAGTTTTTCAGTGACTTAAGGTGTTCTCAAGATGGGGCTCAATCGACCGAGCTCACAGCAAACTAACTCGCATCAAAAACGTCACTGCGCTTACCACATCCGACCACGAAACGAGTAATTTATGAGAAGGCGTTTTTCCCGCTCCAAGGGTCTCAACCACAATTTTCAACCAATATTTCCTGCGAATTTAATAAAACGAAACGTTACAATTTTCAACTTACACAAAGTGGGCAGTCATATTAAAGTTTGTCATAAAGAAAAATGACAAAAAAGATTTCATGCAATTCTACTAATCAAATCAGGACGATATACATCCATCCGCCCCAAACGGGGAACCCTTCCGATAATCAATTGGCAAACTAGACAACGTTGACACTACTCTGTTCATCACCGAACAGACTACCAGGACATCCGTAAAGCGGTGGACAACATCAGTGCCAAAAACCGAATTCAGGATGCTCCCCCGGTACCAATACAATGACAATATATTAGCGGGTTTTGTCAGTCCATTTGACACGCTGCTGGAGAATATGCAAATAATCCATACCACAACGTTTCCAAAGCTCTGAGCTGGTGGACCAGCTCTAAGCGTGAACGACGAATCGTCATCACGTCCACAAAAGGAAAAGGAAGGAAAAGAAAGGCAAGGTGACAATTGGACGACCAATCAAAACATAGCCGGCTGTGAGTGCCTCAACATATTAGGGTTTGAAGAGACCGGGCACCACGGACGCGAATTCAAAACGGCCGCAATTTTACAAAATAGCGTTGCAAGTCCCTCAAAGGCCAAAATGGTTTCGCCAGTAATCCGACACAAATGCGTTTTAGCCGATTTTATAGTGCCTTCAAAATACCACCATAATGAAAATAAATCAAGCCGTTATAGCTACATATCGTACCTAACAAATATTCGTTCACATACACTGAAAACATATATCCCATTTCTGGTGCTATCAGACACTATAAAGTATGATGAAAATTATTTTACGTTACACATAATCGATCATCATCATATTAAACAGCCTTTAGTGGTCCACTGTTGGATATAGGGGGCTTAGGCCTATTTTACGAAGTTGGCCAGACTGATTGGTATAGGGTTGATTTGACGTTTATTTTCTTACAGTAATGTTGTCCTGCCTAATTTATCGTAGCATATCTTAGTCGTTTTTTACGACACCCATGGTGTTAATAGAAATAATCACACTTCGTATTCTTCATCTATCACCACACAGATGTTTGACAGCCTCATTGGTTTAGCGGTTGGTGTATGCGACTGCTGATCATGAGGTCTCAGGTTCGAATCCGAGAATTTGTTTCGGAGTTTAGGTGTGTTCTATGTATGATATGTATGAATTTACAAAAAAAAGTAAGTATCTATTTATATCAGTTTTCTAATACTCATGGTACAAGCTTTGCTTAGTTTGGGACTGGATGGCGTTGTGTGATAAATATCCAAAAATATTTATTTATATCATTTATTAATGTATTGTTATGTTTTTATGGTAGTTGTTATTTGTTGCCTATTGAACAATATTTATTAAGAATATAAATACATTAACCAGCACGGGTACTGTAAGATATAAGTGAATTTCCTGAGGCTCCGGCTCAAATTGCATGAACCGGTACCTAGGTATTCAACCAACAAGCAAATGCTTGCCAACTTAAGTTCTATAGGAACTTTAACAATTGCTATAGAACTCAATAAAATATGGACTAATATCAACTAACAACCACTAGTTTTTTTTATAAACATGTTTCGCTTACCAGAAAATTAATCCTAAAACAATTCTGTAATTTGGTTCTGGAGTAGCAGCATGATTTGCCATTGACGGTGAACAAATCTAAGGTTTTTAAATACAGTTTATGTTAATAATTCATCTATATAACATATTACATACGCACACACATATAAAAAGTGTAATTTTAATTGTATTATATATAAGTATTAGTTATTCTTGGTGGTTAACCTCTGCATTTGTTTTATTTTTTTCCACAAATCACATGTAATCTAACAATGAGAGAAGACACTGATTTCTGTAACACAGGTCATTGAACCTAGCTCAGAAATCAGGGAGCTTAATATAATTTGTAAAAAATTTGTTCTATGGTAATAAATTTACTATTATTATTATATATTGGTAAAGATTATCATTTAAGTAGTCAGTAATATTATAATAATTTTTTTTTTAATTATCATTTCTCCCACTTTGTTTTCAGAGCAACTGAAACTTAAGGATTTATTTTACCTTTTGATGAGACTGTTTCGGAGATCACCTGTGTCTGATCCGCAAAGAGCCAATGCCTATGTGCCACCACGACGATTGCCAGACAATAGACACGGTGCTCCACACGTTAGCAGTATGTTTAGCGTGGGAGGAACCGAGGCGTGATCTCGTGATGGGGGTTCGCTTGGTAACATGATTACGGCCATAATGCGGAGCGAGAATGCGTGGAACTCCGCCGTTTCTTTCTGCGAGCAAGTAATGCTTGCCTAGGAGACGGTGAAGCGGGAGCGGGACAGGTTTAGAACTCTCAAGCCAGGTACTACAGACGACTCGGGCGCCGGAGATCGCGGATAAGCGCAAGCCTGGGGGCATAATAAACAAACTATACCAAATGATTGATACACATTTAAAATTCTATTCCCTAAGTTTTTATATGTAATAAAATAATATATAGAGGTATATTCTTTCATTAATTACTATTATATAAATAAATTAAAAATAAAATCAAGTAGAAATGCCTCCTTCTTGTATAGCGATATTACAGACATTTTTTATATATAAGTCTACCAAAGTAACTCAACTCTGCCTGATGGAAAGCCTGAATAGATTCCAAGAGTGACGGTCAACATGCTTATTACGAATGCCGACAATGCAATAATGCAACATGGTGACACACACTATGGCGTCTTATTGAGATGCTTCTGTATCATTGGGCCCCCGGACTCGCACTCACCAACGAAATATAATACCACGAATGCCTTCATTTTAGGTTGGTCTTCTTTGAGGAGGTAGTACCACCTCAGTAGAGTCAGCCCACTAGTGTTAAAATCAGCGAAGCTCTACTACCTTAAAAATATGTTAGTAATAACAATTTTTTAATTACATAACATTATCTGAGATTCAATATGCTCACAAATGACAAATACGTACAACCAATGTTCTTCTCTCAAAAAGATTTTTTTATGATTGTATGCAACTTAACTTGCAAAGCTATTGGTATCACAAAGATCCATATTGTAAAAGAACTATTAGTAGGTGTTATATCTCTGACGACTTCCAAGACAGCGAACCAGTTCATTCAAACTAGCAAATATCATAATGGACTGTCAGTACAAATCCGATCGTAACAATAAATAAAAACATATAACTACCAGTACATTGCAAGTGTACGAACAAATATTTTGCATAACATGTTACCCGTAGAACCGTATAAAAACTGAAAAAAATACAGGTATTATCAGTGATTATGATGACATTAGTGTGGTAAGTGAATTTAAATATTTTATTCGAGGTTCTCAAACAAGGTGCACTATTTTGTAAATTCTCTAAGATATATCAAATACTCCCACCATAGAATATGATAGGTATAATGCAGCGCATGCGCGGCGGGACTCAGGAGCTAGCGAGTGTTCAGCGACAGCAGTCCACGGTTACAATCAGTAAATAGATGAGATCGGTCCTAAGTAGTCGCTGATTCCATATATCGGCACTTTCGCGCGCAAACGTTCTTCAGAAAACTCAACAACAGTTAAACTCAAACTCCCTCGGGCAGAACTTTGCAACTTACTTTGTTTAAAAATAAATTTAATAAGGTAGTTATATTTTTTATTAGTGCATTTTTTGTTCAAAATGTGGCCCTTTGGTAATTTTTCGATTGATTCCATCCCCGTTTCAGTTCAGTTCGCTTTGATTATTTTTACTTGTGTGCTTTTCCTTGATTTAGTTAGACGCAAGAACCGCCTGTGGGTGCGCTCATTTAATTGGTGAAGTAAGTAGGCTTAATTTGTTAATAATCTTGATTTAAATATAATTTATAGAGATTTGAAACAACGCTTAGCTTAAATTTTATTGCAGTAGTACTTTTGTAATAATTGCCCACTTGAGTTCAAAATGTTTAATATCAAAAACAAATAATTAAAATAGATAAGTAAACCATTACATATAACAAGCCTATTTTGTCATAAGCAAAAAGGCCGTAGCATGCTGTAGAAACTTTGTCGCCTAAACTGTGTAACAAAAGAATCACAATAAAACGTTTTAATTATTATTATTTAATAGTATAATACATAACTATTAACAGTGACTGTTTCAATTAGCTGATAGTTGTAAACTTAATATAAATTTTCAGTTAAAGTTATAAATTTTTGCCGTCGGCTTCTTATTATTACTCAAATCCGAGTAGATTGTGCTTAAATACTTTGAAATTAGTAATTATAAACTCAAAATGGACAATGGCCACCTCTTTTGTATAAATTACAATATTATAATGTAAATTTTATTTTTAATTTTGTAGACACCGACAATAACCTATGAGCAAATCCAAACTGGGAACCAAACTTTGTCTAGGCGCTTTCACAACACTCAGAAAACATTAATACAATATTTATAATCACTTATCAATATATTAGTTCATGTCTATTTTTTGTAATATCTACATATGTAAGAATTATTACGAACAAGAGCAATGTATTATTACTCTTTCATAAAAAATACCTTTAAACCCTTTCATTTGATACCCATATTGGGTAGGTAGCTCAGAAATATGAATGGCGTTATTTTGTTACGGCGGCCATTTTGGAATAATAATAACACCGATTATAAATAATTGCATTGTCATCATAACTCAAGAAATATTTCAAATTTAAGCTTAATCAAAAATCGAGAAGTGGTTCAAATTTAACTTGCAAAATTTGATTACAGACAAACATCGTGATTGGTGAAACTAAATAAAAACATGTAGATTAATAACAAAGATGTCAGTCAAGTTGTGATTCTGTAACGATTGGCTTTCAATGCCCGTAGGTTGGCAGATAATCCTTATTGTAAACCATTATACCAAGATTCAGTATTAAACAATATTCCATTAACGTTATAATAAATAATCCCATCTACGATCTCTTGCAGGCAATCCTTAGATGAACCGTATTACTTTGAATAGGCTTACTACTTAACCATAATAGTAGCCTATACTAAGATCTTTGAATATTGAATAGTTATTGTTTATCTTTTCCTTTTTGTTCTCACGTTCTCAAAATAAATTTGGGTAGGTCTAAAATGTATCTTATACAAAAACAAGCAAAGATGTCACCTAATGCATGCAATGGCGATGCGTTCCGTTGACTGGGACCGCAAATAATTAGAATCACGGTCTCAGTTTTTGGATCCATTTCATTTTCTTACTCTTTTTGGGTGGCTGAAACCACTCTCAAATGATTAACAATATTTGTTATTCAAGGCAGAAACAGCACAACTAAAAAAAAATAGTAAATTAATTTGTAACAATATAAAACTGATGCAATATAAAAGTAGTTTTAAATCATACTAACAATAATAAAAAAAATCCAAAAAATAACAACCAGTACATAGGTATATATCACAAAAATTTAACATAAAAAAATACTATAATACACAACTACATAATTCAAAATAATCAATTTACCTCACAACGATCAAAATTATTAAATCCAATAATCACAATGAGTTTAAAACAAGTCAGAGAAATAACCTGAAAGCGAACTGGATTTATCTCAGACTTTCATTGATTTCAATATGGAATGTCACAAAACCTACTTAAAACTACATAGAACATTAGAAGGAAAAGGAAAACTTCAAAAAAACAGCGTACCAACTCGTCTAGTCAGGGTGCTATAGTGGGCCAAGACATTTATAAGAATAAACCTATGCTATATTTTTCATTTGACTGTACTGTTTTTTGCTTAAATATTATTATTCTTGAATATTATATTATTCATTTATGGATGATACCGGTCTGCGGAGAGTAATAATAAAATTAAACTAATCCGATAAGTAGGACCTGTCAGAGTTATTTGCGGTCGTAATTGCTGGAAATCATGATGCCAGCCTAATTGTACTGAAGTATGGGTTCCACGGTTATTTTCAATTACATTCTTTTTTACTTATTTATTTACTAATCTTTATTGTACACACTTAACAGATAGAAAAAAAAAAGAATTACAAAATACAAATGTGACAATTGGCGGTCTTATCGCTCATGGCGCGTTCTTTTCTCTAGCACTCGACATCTTCATTTACTATTTGTTAATATAGCTAATTTGCTTGTATAAAATATTCGTATGACAATAAAAGAACCAATTTAATGTAATTAACCAAGTAATTAACAAATAATTTCATGTCTGATCAATTATTTTGAAGGAAACATTTTGCTATTGTATTAACTTTTGAGCTAACAGTCATACGGAAGAAAATTGTTTATACAAGTATTGAATACACAATTGCATGAACATTGCATAATTAATTTTCATATTTTGAAATACATGAAAATGAATTGAGGTTATTTAAAACATGTTGAACCTATTTTGGAGGGATATTAGTACATATATAGGAAGTTTTGTTATATCTTTTTATCTTTTCAGTACAAAAGCCGCTGAAGATCGACTTACACCCATCTGATAACCAGATCAAACTTTTTTTTGTAATGTATTAATTAATTAACACATTTATGATGGCTTGCCTGACGCTAACTGCCATGACTATTTTCAAAGTTAAATTAATATTCAACACATATTTTTCATACTTTCACTCTATTGATAAACAATTGTAAGTAAGCTTGCTTACTTAGGCATATTCTATTACTAGTTATCTTGCTGGCAACAAGTATGAACAGGTAAATCAATATAGGTAAATACACCGAGCTGATAAACTAATCGGAATTGGTCGCGAAATAAAGTTTATTTTGCTACCAATGGAAATCTAATAGGTTTTTGCCTGAGAAAGAAAAAGATTCAATATAAATTATAAAAAAAAGTCTTGATAGCTTTGCAATAGGAAAATTATCATAGAGGTGTTCATTAATTAATAATATTTTGTAAAAATGTGTCCAATCTTGTTGTCGGATGGGCGTAAGTCGATCTTCACCGTGTCTTAGACTATTACTTGTCTAGAACATACCTCTTCATAACAGTAATAAAAAGTTTAACAAAAAGTCGGTGGAAAAGGTAAGATTAATTTATTAAATAAATAATAAATAAATTGTATGGATGTTTATTAGTCATATCAAATAAAATTTATCATTCAAAGAGTCATACTATAATAGACTTTCCAACAAGAAACGATTTATTCTTTGTTTAAAAGTTTGGCTACCTGGACTTTCCTAACTGTTTGGAAATTTATTAAATTGTATAGTAATGTTCTTACAAATATTGGGTTTAAACATCTAATAATTATTGTATATGAATAATAATTGGGATCTCGGAAACAGATTCAACGATTATCATGAAATTTAATATGCTTGGGTTTCGGAGGCGATAAATCGATCGAAAGAGGATTCATTTTAAGAAAATTTTACCAAAAAATTACCAAGCAAAGCACTGAATGACCGAGCTTAAGTACGCACGAACTTGATTATTTAAAAAAAGCCTATCTTGAAATCAAATAGGAGAATTTATAAAAAAAATCAACGGATGAACATTTTAAACTTTGTTATATTTCTAAATTCCTGTTCGGAGTTAGAGGAGACTCAATGATGCATTGGCTGCATTCACAATGAGAATGGTAACCTCTTGGAATTTGCTTATGCTGTCCATCAGAGTAGAGTGAGTAGAGTCACTTTGGCAGACCCATACATAAAAAATGAAAAAAAGTAAATATAATAACAAAAAACAAAAATTCAACCGCTGAAGGACGTTTGGCATATAAAGATTTTAAATTATTTTGTACAACTAATAAGTATGAAAGACTTTCATACTTATTATAAACACGCTCCGGCATGCAGGGGCCGGCTCGGCCAGAGTGATACCACGGGCCTCACAGAAAACCGGTGTAAAACAGCGCCTGCGCTGTGTTTCACCGAGTTAGGGAGGATACCGGAGGCCCATAACCCAACCCTTCCCTTCATTCCCATTCTCCATCCCCTAAGGCCGGCAACGCACTTGTGACGCCTCTAGTATTACAGGTGTCCATCGGCGGCGGTAATCGCTTACCATCATCGATACGTCTGCTTGTTTGTTCCCTATTCCATAAAAAAAAGAAAGTGGATGATAAATATATCACAACAAAAAGTGTAATATTTCCGAATGTGGAGAGAGCCGCCGAATTGTTGTAAGGCCACATAATGTTACATATACCATCGCAAACGTGCGACGCATGCGATGGCGTTTCCATATCAATAATCAATGGTATTAGATGTTTACCATCAATAATATTTGTTTCATCATCGGGTACACAGGCGTTAAGTTAAGAAGAAGTACGGTGTATCGAGGTCTTTTGACAGCATAATATATAATAATGACTTGGTAATTGACTAATGATCAAATCTCATTTATAGTTAAATTATGTATTGTTAATTATTATTCAAACTTACCTTTAGCTGAAATTGATTGAAAATTTTAATTGACAGGTGACCCTTTCAGAACTGTCTAGAGTAAGCCGCTCGAAATGTGGCAACCCAAAGTTCTCACCACACATTTATCCAAAACTATATTAAACTTTGATCACAAAAATTACCGAAATCAAAGTTATAGCGAGTATATATTTCTTCATACAGCAAAATTTGTATTATGTATAAGGAAAATACACAAGCTAATTAGAATTTGATAAATTGAATACCAAATAGGAATTTAATATACTAAATACCTACACGGTGTATAATTTATAGATGAAAATAATTTAAAATAGCATATAAAATTATAACTGCCTATAATTTCGTATGCGACATTATATAACTGTTTCAGGTTCACTACTAGTAGTTCTTCATTGCGGGTTAACATTACCTGTTTCGATACATATCTGTCACATATTGAACTGAATAAATAAGTACATTGGCATACAGGTAGTGGAGCCACGCTTTTTTCAGCACTGCCGGGCCGGCTCGACCAGGGCGTTACAACACTCGCACAGAAAATCAACGTAAAATGACATCGTTCGTGCTGTCGTGTTTCGTTGGTGTGTGCGAGACCGGAGGCTCAATAATTCAGAAGAATCACTACGCCGCCATGGTGTGGGTCACCATGCTGCATTGCCTGCATTCGCAAAGAGTATGGTGACCACCACTCTGGGTTTCTGTTTATGCCTCAGTCAGACTAGAATCATTTTAGCAAGGCCGGTCGTAGCTACTTATTTTTTATTATACATAAAAAATGAAGCTACGACCGTTTGGCTGCAGTCATATAAAATACGTCATTAATTAATATTTATCAATCAATAGGTTTCCATTTTACTTCAATATTTAAGTAATACCAAACTAAACCAAAATAATAATTGATCTAAGGCATATGCCTCAGATCAATTATGATTTTGATTTTTCAAAACTATCCTGCATCATCTAATTATATGTACCTAAATTGAAATAACAGAACATTAACATTTTGGTTGTAATATTTGGTTTACGTATACATTTCTGAACAAAATGAATATATCTATAAAAGTTCTTGATAAGTAAAGTTTCACACGTATTGGGAGTGCTATCATATAAATAAATTAATGATCAATATCTATGATAGTTTGGGACAGAAAAATATACCTACGTCTGTTCTATTTACAGTTACTGAATAGTCTTTTGTGATTAATATAACGGTAAACTACTGTTTTCGTACTAAAATGTTCAATGTCTCTTTCACTTTTAGTCATATATAACAGGATACATTATTGAAGGGTCCATATCCAAAGATGTATATTGAAATCCGAACCCGAAACTACAAAATTGGCGCCTCTTCATACAAGATATACAAACTAGGTTGGACGAGATTTCACAAGTGCATTACAGAGTCTATTAAATACCCCGTTCGTTGGCTGTAAAGCAAATTATTGCGTCTCTCGAAGAAAACGAGGCTTTTATGTTGGGGTCTCTTAAGCCCAAATTAAGATGATTCGGGTATTTTGAAGGATGTTAAACGATTTACGGTGACTTTATTGTATGAACAATGAATTAAATTTCTTTAAATGAAAAAATCTGTGATTTAAAGTAGGACACTGGTTAGATACGTATTAATCTTTAACTATCGACGTGAAAAGAGAGGTGTTATCAATTTGTCGTCGATGTCTCTCTGTGTGTATGTTTGTCTATGGCATCGTAACTTTCAAACCGACGGACAGATTTCGATGCGCTTTTTTTATTTTAAAGTCAGTTTCGTTAATAGTAAATATCGGTCCAGCATGGTAAGAGTACCAACTTTTTTCCAAAATGAGGTAAGCCAATTTTGGCGTATGATTATACGATTAAATATTTGTGTTTTTAATTTTTATAATTTTAGCATATTTATATTTCAATGCTGGAATTCAAATCTATTGTCAACTTGATTATTACGTTATAAGTGTCAATATGTCGCAGCCAACTAGTTTAATTAGCCGGGTTCGATTCTCGGGGTTTGATTTTTCTATGTATAATATGGAAGTATTTACAAAAAAAAGTATTATGTATTTATATTAGTTGTCTAGTACCCATGCTACAAGCTTTGCCTAGTTTGGGACTACATAACCTTGTTTGTTAAATGTCTAAAAGAAAATATCAAACTAACACACGATATGCCATAGCCCAAATACAGTCGATGATTAAAAACAATCACCGAGGGTAAGCAACGACGGCGCGGTCAGTACCTGGATGGGTGTTGGCATGTTACCATGAGCGACTCCGTTCGGGGGTCACGTTAAGCAGTTGGTTCCGGTTGTAATCATAGGATAACAGTCGTGAAGCTTAGTCGGAAGCCTTCGGGTGGATTAAAATCATCCAACAGCAAGATTTGCATAGCCACAACGTATTCAGCCAGTCCCCAACCCGCACTTGGCCAGCGTGGAGACGTATGGCCTTTACCCTCTCTTGAGAGGAGAGCCTTGCCCAGCAGTGGGACTTTATGATGATGACACGACACGCCACTGTTTAGTAAAGAGGCTAGGTTGTTGATTGAACTGCTAATTAAGCTAGTTTGCTGTATATATACACAAACAAAATTAAAGAATTAATTTACAAAATAAATCCTAAATAAATAGACGAACTGAAGAACTCATAAAACTTACAGATACAGAACTCTAAAAGACCTATCATGGCTTCAATAAATATGTTACGATATCTGATCTTTTTAGAAGTGCTTTGTCTGTATCTAAATAAAGTTCTGGTAATATCGTATTTACTACTTACATAAAACCAAATCAAAGCAGGAAATGTGAGGACGTTTGATAGGCACCTAATTTTTTGCGCTCGATAATTCTGCCATTGGGCCAAATGCGTATACAATCTCACACTCGAGGAGGCTACTGTATAAAATCAACATAATGGGCTGGACCGATGCCATGAAATCGTCAAAAGCGGGACCTTAATGCTTTGTCATGTTCAACTGAAAGACTTATAGACTATAAGTAGCAGATACAACTATTAAGGATAATCATTCATTTTTGATCATTATCATCATCATCATCATTAACATCTTTTAACAGTTCTCTCAGAAAGAAGGTCTTGGCCTACTATACCACACTGGCCAGGCGGAATGGCCAAGGTTGTTTCAAGTTGTGCTTCTCTTTGTAGTGTTGTCGGCCTGGATTCGGCACATTTGACCTGTCTGAACCTGTATGATATCAAAACTTTACTTGATGTTTGCTAAAAGACTGACAGTGACATAGCTTGAGAAGGTCAACTTACGTACTTGCATACCATTTTGAGTAACTGGCTTTAACTGGCTGCACCGGCATCGTTTATATTGGATATCGCTAACTAGCCCATGTCCCTCTTTAAGATTTAAAGTAGTTCCAAACTTTCATTAAATTGATTTAGCCGTGAAAACATAATAGACCGATAGAGTTACTTTTTACTGCTAAAACTGTGAGTTACTTTCGCATTTATACCTTATATTTGTAGGAATTATTAACGCATCATTTTAATGAGGACTATTAAATCTATTTCCAAGCGTTTTTTTTTAAATACTCGTTCATCTACATAAAATAATAAAAATCTATCACAAAAATGTGTATATGCGCATAATTTTTGATCGACAGCACCAAATTAGATATAGTTTTGTTATTGTCAGGATAAGGTTGTAACCAGAGGTGTTATATTTTCCCAGTCCGCTTAGTCATATACAATGCTATCCTACGGGAAGTTAAAATAGGCTTACAAAAATAAGTTTATAAGTAATTGAGAATAATTTCACAAAAATGAATATAATTTCAATAAAAAAAAAAAAGAAATTCCGGACATCTAACTCACAACGCCATCTAGTCCCAAACTAAGCATATTTTGTATAATGGTTACTAAACAACTGATATAAATACATATATACTTTTTTTTTGTAAATACGTTCACATCATACATAGAAAACACCCAAACTCCGAAACAAATATTTGCAGAACATACAAACATTTGATTCGACCCGGGAATCGAACCCGAGACCTTGAGAACAGCAGTTGCATACGCTACCGCTGCGCCACCGAGGCAGTCAAAAATTAATATGGCGGTAGGTAACTTACCGAGTCAGATAGTATTGAATAAACATCAAAGCAAACATGGTAAAATAATATTTTATTTATTTTATTTGAACACGAATAAGAGAAATATCGCTCATATTTATTATTTAAATTTGAATATGGATTCATTTGTAACCGACGTAAAAGCAGTGCAAGGGTTAAAACGTCCGAGTTAAGGTTCATTTTAATCATTGCACTGAAAAACAGTAATTCTTTGTTTCGAGAATAATATAAAAACTTGTTTCATATTTTCTCAACATAAATAATTCCATAAAATGTTTCTCTAATACTACGTATGTACGTATTAGTCAAAGTACTTACCAGTGAATTATATTCATACAATATTCCAATGCACGTACACGATTTTACTTAAAACAGATTAGTTGTAGACTTATGTCCTCAATTATATAATAACAACTTCATTTAATATACAGGTCATAATCAATCCACAACCCATAATGTCCCACTGCTGGGCTCGGGTCTCTTCTCAGGAGAGGGTTAAGGCCATACGTCCCCACGCTGGCCAAGTGGGCGTTGGGGACTGGCAAGACAACGTTGTGGCTACGTAATCTTACCGTTGGATGTTCTTAAGCCGCCCGAAGGCCTTCAACTAAGCTTCACGACTGTTATCCTATGATAACAACCGGGACCGATTGCTTAACGTGACCTCCGAATCACGGAGACGCTCATGGTAACATGCCACCAGCGGTCAGATCATAATAATGGAAGCAAAACAAAACATTAGTCCAAATATATAAATTTTGTAGAGTTATTATTCTGTGGTATGGATAGGGCACGCAGGCAGGTCCCCTTTATTGGTTAATTAATATAACGGTAAAACAGTAGTTTACCGTTATTGGTTAAGTCCGACATGTAAAATTTTTGGTATGAATTGCCTTTGAGTGAGAGAGGGGAAAGTACCTTAGGTAAAGACTGATCAAATAATACATGGAGATAACTCTCACACACGCATCATGATGTTTTTAAATATACCACAATTGTATTGTAACAAAGCACATGCACGAATACCATGACAATGTTTATAGCAGAATTCCTGCTGCATTTTACTTAAAAAAGGAAAAACTTTACATAGGTACTGAAAACTAACAAGAAAATTTATATACTACTTTCAACCGCATTTTGCAATAGAAGTTTGTTTGGAAATCAACGATTTTGTATCTCAGAATGCTGATGGTAATCTTAAAAGTTCATAATGAGCAAAATAAGAACGATGACAAGCAAATTTGTTAAAGTTACATTTTTTCCAATGGGATCCAGGCTGTTTTGTGTAGTAATAGAATTAAGACAAGCTATGTGCTTTAAAATATGCTAAATTATTGAAAGAGACGAAATATTGTTAGGTACGTCTCATTAAATTTCCTTATAGCAAGTCCTTCTTATAAGATAGATGGTCAAAACCAACATGGGTATGCATAATTTGAAAGTGATTACAAAAAAAATGTAATGCAAGAATTAGAGACACGGTTGGACCTTATGCAACCTTACTCACTCGGTTAACGTACCTAACACTGGTTTTCTGTATGGGCCTCCGATCAAGAAGGTTTACATACAAAATGTGCCGAAGCATGGCTCTCATTGGTTGTTTAAAGTCTACATATTGGTACATCTTGATATTGGTAGATGGAAATCATAATAAAGTGAATTGACAATCTCTTTCTCGCAGGCTACCAATAATAATTATATGCTTCAGAATATCATACAATACGAAGATATAAACCACTGACGAAAAAGTAATAATATGTCAGTGATATATACTAACATTTTTTCTTAGGATGATTAAGTTCCACATTCGTTATTCGATAATTTTCTTGGAAAATAATGAAGTCATTTAAAATAAAAAATTGGTTTGTGTTATGATTGTGCATGATGCCCATCTCAATATAGAAATATATAATATGAAAACGGAGTGTAACATAGGTGCAGTTTATTTTCAAGTTAATGCAACTCGTGTAGAATATTCCATCACACATGACCATATTCATGAAACGGTTTAAACAAGACAATAGCAAGACAAGTTTAACCAGGTTCATCTATTATTAGCTCGATTCGCTAGCTTTACAATTAGGAACTGTTTAACGGCTTAGAGTTAAATTGTATCACGGGAAAATCATTATCGTAAGTTACGATGAAAATAATGAAACAAAACTTAAATAATAAACCTTTTCATGCAAGCAATATGTCGTTGTTTATACATACTACAAAAAACAAATGTACGTCAAATATTGTACAAAACCAAATAAGAAGCTAAGTATTCATTTTGTTCGTTGTGTTTTATCCATTACTTTTTGATTTATTCGATGTAACATTTACACTGATAAGTTTTATCAATAAACATCGTAACCATTTTATAATAATATTAATATAGGTATTTATCTTTAAAAATCAGCGTAAGAGTTTTCTTTAATATTGGGTTAAGGCTTTCTCTATTGTTATTAGACATGACTAAAGCATAAACACTCATTTATGCGTAACTAGTGGTTGAAATTCTATCATAATTCATTTCTTCTTTGCTTTCTGCATTCATTTCCCATATAAACTTTAAGTGTGCCAAATTTCATACTCCTCTGTTTGTATAGTTTTCGGAAAAATAGGTGCAAAGTTTTTGCTTCACATATTATTATATAGATAAGTACAAAGTCATAGACCACAAGATTGTTATTTTTCCATCCTGTTATGGTATCAAGTTATGAGATTTAAAATTTTCAAAGTACGTTTTGATCTTTGACATTTATATTTATTTATACGTCAAATGCTAACTAGATTTGGGTGCCGGACACGAACGAGATGACATGCCAAGTAATGTCCGATACTGATATAATATAATTATACTAGCTGCCAAAGGCAACAGAAAATAGCATTTAACTTACGTGGTGACATTTTCAATTTGACTGGCTCTAAAGTAATAACTTCAACATCATCAGCCTATCGCAGTCCACAGCTGGACATAGGTCTCTCATTATTTGAATCTTCTGAATTTAGAAGGCAAAACCATTTTTTTTGTACCGATATTTGGTGCTAAATAAGATAAGATAACACAAGCTCTGCCTAGTCCCAAACTAGATGCACTGTGTGATAGATGTCCGAAAGAAAGTATTTATTTATTTATATAATGATAAGGATATCATTTCAAATTCAGTTCACCCTCCGTGTAAAAACTGATATTCAGGTAAAACCGGTTGAACTAGTAGCCGACTCCAAATCTTGGGAATAATAAAGGCTAGAAAGGTGATAAAGGATAAGGATATCATTTCATCCAAATCCAAATAATATTGGTTAAAAAGACTCTGTAGTTATCTCTCTTGCTGTCCGTTATAGTAACTATTTACTTTAAGCACTACTCAAGGTTTTATTTTTTAGTTATCTTTTGATAGTGACTAGATGATTTTCTCAAGCTAAATGTTTGTTTTCCTTCAATAGTTAGATTGGTATTATTTTCATGATAAAGTAAAATCTTTATACATTCTTCGATATTTAAGCAAATGATTTGATTCTATTCCTTTGTTTTGAAATGAGGAACACGCTGCGAAATATGCTACATAAGAGTCAATAAATTTATATTCTTAGACAGTGCAAAAGCGATTCACACAAATTTGTGTATACAAAATATACATTAATATTGATCAAATATGCATATTTAATTTACAAATATTGAATTTATACGAGACGCAGGTCTTACTTAGTAAAGGCTTTATTATCTTCATATAAATTTAAATCTTCAGTACGTGTGTATGTGACTAAACTCCTCCTAAACGGCTGAGGATTCAAGAATGACTTACACTTAAAAAAATAAATTGTTTCGACCCGCGTCGTTACCTGCGGTTGAAGTAAGATCGCGGGTAACTCCACGGAGCTCATCTAGTTTGTTACAAAATTTAAACTCATATTTTAAGTAGTCGTAGTATTTCTTTTCGAACAAAGTACCACTAGTATATACTTCCTCAGTAGCCGCTAATAAAGGGCGTAGTCAAAAGTGAGTTAGTCTTACCATGAAACGTTTACATTAACGTATACGACCAAAGTCTTAAAGATCCTAGTAATATTTATTTAGCATCAAATATTCACATGATATCAATGTTGAAGTTTATTTACATGTAGCAAATATCACTACATATTTCCATCAATTTTTAGTATAGTGAATGCAAGCAATATTTGATGTGAAACGCAGTTTTGTTAAAAAGTATATAAAATTATAGACAATCATTATTTTCTTTTAACAATTTTACATTTATCCTCATGGCTGTTTGTTTTAAGAACTGCTTTCGTGTTTAATTTTAATCTACGTAACCAGTCACTAACACAACGACAGCGAAGGGTTTATTAACTCTAGTTTCAATGTTTTAAAAAAATGATAAAATGCAATAGTGACGTCAGATACAATTACAATATCGAGGTATACGCTATTGTTCTGTCACACAAAATTTAGCATTGTTTTGTGCAACTTTGATCTACTTCAAATGTACGCTCGAGTCGGGTATCCATTGCTTGCAGGAGTTTGATAATAAAAAGTGATAGGAAGTTCGACTAAAAAATCGTACTAATAGATCTAGATAGAAAATAGTATTGATTTATTTAAATAAATTAATACTCTAAAGAGCAGAAGTACCACTTAACTTACTCAAAAGTAGAAATAACTGTGGTAAAAGTTTTACAGCCAACTAACCACTTTTCTATTGTTCTTTTGACGAGATAGTTATTAAGGGCTACTTTTACAAGATGATCAATAGGATACTATTATTTACTTTCCTTGTGTATGAGAAGCAATAAGGTCGCAATCGGGAAGTACACGCATCTTCTAAGTGGCACTCTGAATTTTCTGGAAGATTGCCATATCATGATGAATAGTTGCATAAAATAACATAACTGCTTCTGGTAATTTGTTGATAACCCTCGCCTCATTTCCTTTTTATGTGTATTACAGAATATAGCGATAGTCGAACAAGAAGAAGAGTGTAGTCATCATATTTTACATCTACTATAAGGCTATGTACTTGAGTAAAAAAAAAGAAACGGGCAACTATATTTTTGAAATAGAAAAGATCCAATTGAAATAATTTTCCTATTTCAATATCAGTACTTTATAACGTTATGTCATTTATAAATTAGCGAATCTAGTAAATTAGCCTAACTACTCTTAAGTTCTCTACCAAAGTTTTATTAAATATCTAGAAATGTAAACCGCCGAGAAATGTCAGCAGTCCTACGAAGCAGTTGTCACATGATTTTCAAATATTTGAAATTTCTTGCAAATATTGAAACTAGATTACTAGTAAACTCGGTCCTTGAAATTTCTTTACCAAATTTTCTTATAGCATATTGTGAAGAATTCTTTTTTTAAAAAATGAAGCGACTTCAAACAACACCAACGAGTTGATTTCTTATATGGTAACTCCTGCAACAACTGCTGACTAAGATGGTGATAAATTGATTTATTATGTAAAAACTCTTTCAGATATTGAAGACTTAGATAATAATAATAATTTATAAACATTTTACACTAATTCTAACTAACTAACACTAACTCCTTCAGATACCCATGACTAGAATGATGACACTGATATAGCGCAGTGTAGCAAACTTATGGTGCCTTTGAAAACTGCATTGTATAATTACCTTCGGGAATCAACGGATTAATGTTTTCGATTTGATGTACGTTTATCATATAAGTATTAGAAAAAATGTAGATGAAAAGCGAAAACAATGAAAGGTTCTTTTCAGTGTGTGGGTCAGGTGTAATTTTGTTCACTATTTATGTTTCGAGAGTAAAAACCGGACAGTGAGATTTGGCCGTGCGGTCCTGGATTTACTAAGAAATCTCACTTAATCTATGAGGCTTATTTATAAGATTTTGCTACATTACCACACAACTAGCCTATACGTTGACGTATGGGCTAGGAATAAAAGATAGCAACAGGAGCATTCAAAGGCCATTAAGTGATAGAAAAATTAAAAAATGAGACCTATAATTCCAATAAAATCAGTTTTTGAATTGCTTCAGTTTTACTTAATTATTGTATGTAAAGTTGTTGTTATAATAATACTAATTCAATTCAAATTAACTAGTCAAAACAATTAGTATAGATATCCAGACTCCTGATAAATATATATACATAATTTAAAATATATAAAGTTAATAAATTACAGCCAGAAACAAAAAAAAGATCATGCTTATGACAATTTCGGTATCCCTATCCTCGGAGGAAATCAAATCCCCGACCTACGGTATCCCAGTCAGGATCTCAAAGTACTGGACTAACAGACTCGTCAAAGTTATAGGATAACTTTAATCTATACAAATAAATAAAATTGGAGTGTCTGTTTGTATTATTAAAATAACCGCTTTTTTACCGAATGCATAATAATATAAAAAACACTGTCTGTCTGTCTGTTTATTCCAGTTAATCTCTGGAACGACTGGGCCGATTTTGACGGGACATCCACTGACAGATAGCTAATTATATAAGGAGTAACTTTGGATATTTTTTTGACTGCTTTAGCTTTACCCCGCTGCGTTACCCGGAGTTACTGTTACCGCGTCGCGTTAGCACGGGTAATACCACGGGGCTTAGCTAGTAATATTACAAATGTGAAAGTAAGTTTGCTCGTTACGCTTTCACGCGAAAACTACTTAACCGATCATCAGGTATTAGAAGTTACGTACTTATTATTAAATGCGAGCGAATAAATTTATTCTAGCTATTATTGATTATTACTGATTCTGCTGATTCTACTTCTTAGAATAAATTCTTAATTTTACGAAAGAAACCTTTCCTTAGCAAAACAAGTTGAAAAATAGTTACCGGTAAGTAGATACAAAAATAATACAAATCTTGGATTCAATATACTTATATAAACAAGGTATCAAATGTTTTTGTAGGATAACTCTTTGAAAACATATTCTTTGACGTTCGGATAAGCTATTTTTTATTTTTTATAAAAATAATGCCACAAAATATAATTGAAAAAAAAATATATTAACAAAAATTACATAATAAGATTGAACAGGCGCTATTAACTGCTAATCTGAACGGAGATAACATAATGATTCATTTGGGGATCGATCAAACGGCGCCTCTTTTTAACACTCAAATTGGGTGCGAATTATGTTCCCACATTGAGTTTATTATAGCTCAACGTTACTTCTTAAGTTAGCGACTTTATTTATCACACCACCAAAATAATACAAAAGAAAACTTCGATCACGCTTTAGAAAAAATAAGAATCAAGAAGTAAAAAACCTTTCCGAGGAGATTGTTGATAGTGACGATAAGAAGAATAACACGAAGTTAATAAAATAGACAAAAACATACATACATATTCGTAATTTCTAGTATTTCTTCTTTCTCTTTTTTTTACTATATCCTCGGGATGTTGAGATAGAGATTATTCCTTCTTCTAAATGACTACGCCGTTGGCTTGTTGAATGAATATTCCATCATAATTACATTGAATTCTAAATCATTTATTGAGCTGAAATAAAGTTGAGGAAGACCTTCAATATTATTTATTATCGAGTTCGTCACCGACTTCAATCAAACTGGAAACTATCTATTGCTATTATCATGTTACCTACTTTAACTACAGGTTGCTCTTATTTTAGTCATAATATGCTATGGGAATATCTCTTGAATTTATGATACTTGTTGTTGTTGTAATACCGCTATTAGATATCTTTGAATCATATTTAGTATTCAAACCTAGATACACATACAAACACAAATACGTGTATAAACTAACATTCGTTTTAAATGCACAAAATAAGTAATATATATTATATATGTAACTATGTATTTATAGTATTTTCGTTAGTTTTTATCATTTGATATTATAATATATTTTAGATTAGTAATATGTTTGTTTCATAGATAAAGATCTTATTTCTCGGACTTAAATATCTTCCACCAGCTCAAAATGAATCCTACCCATTCAATTACATTTGTTCATAGCCCAGTTGCACTCGGTGATTAGAAACAATCATCGAGGGTAAGCAACGATGGCGCGGTCAGTACCTGGATGGGTGACCGACCGCTGGTGGCATGTTACCATGAGCGTCTCCGTGATTTGGAGGTCACGTTAAGCAGTCGGTCCCGGTTCTTATCATACGATAACAGTCGTGAAGCTTAGTTGGAGGCCTTCGGGCGGCTTAAAAACATCCAACGGCAAGATTTACGTAGCCACAAGTATTCCTGCCAGTCCCCAACCCGCACTTGGCCAGCGTGGGGACATATGGCCTTAACCCTCTCCTGAGAGGAGACCCGAGCCCAGCAGTGGAACATTATGGGTTGTTATTCAATTACATTTTAATGAATTTTAGGACCGTATATTGCTTGGTAACCCTTGTGAACAAATAAAGTATTATCTATCTATTTATCTATTTAAAACAAAATTTTAAAATCTATAAATACTTTCTACTTCTAAAAAACGGTCTAATATTATCTCCAACGTTATACAACGTTACACGTTCTTTCGTTTCATTTTCGGAGCAAGATACATATACTAATATTCTTAATAAATATTTGCTATACTAACTTTTAAACTTTCGCGTTTCATGATATAAAAATTATTTTCACAGGAATCAATCAGCCTGTTACCACATCCATTGCAACCTGGTCGAAACGTCAGGCAAATCTGAGGTATATAATACCTTTAGGTGGGTAATCGCGGTGATTGCGGTGAAAATAATTATTATAAATATTTTCTATTATTGTTTTCTGTTAATAAAAAAATCGTTAATTCTAATATCATCATCACCAGCCCCTTGCCATCCACTGCTGGACATAGGCCTTTTGTTTTGTTAACGTGTGGAAAACCCCTCGGGCCTTCGCCCCACCGGGGTTTGCGGCGGGGCGGTGTGTTGGAATCGAACCGACTAAAACCACATCTGGACCCCTCCTAGTGCTGGACATAGGCCTGTCCTAAGGAATACCATAGAGCCCGGACTGTTGCTTTCAGCATCCAGTCGCTGCCAGCCCTCTTCTGGAAGTCGTCCGGCCGTCTGATCGCCATCGCCCGTTAGAGGGCGTCCCACACTTCATTTTAATTATAATATACTCAGTTACATTTTAGAGCTTTGACTTGGACAAAATAATTCAATCAGGAAGACATGTGCAAATAGACGCACTATATTGTCGATAAATTTGCTTTTAGAATACTGTGCATCAATTACCAACTGAATTAAGTTGAACATTAACAGAATATTTGCCGTTGTCATTAAAATGGTATTCTGTTATTAATGAAGTTAATTTTGGTAATCATTAAAACTTGCCTGTGTACTATAATTAAAGCTTCGGAATAAATTTTAAAATTGCTTCATAGTATTTTCTGATGGATTGTTAAGCAATTCTCTCTTTTTTTAAAAAAGACTACTCCCGCTTTTCTTATATACATCCTGTCTCAGAAGAATTTACAAGCATACATGAAACTAACACCCAAATTTAAAATAACAATTCGTAGATACCACAAAGCGTTGTCCCTTGTAACGTTTGAACCCACAACACTCAGCGCAGTAGAAACCGGCGTGGTGGCCACTTACCAATAGGCTAACCCTGCAGTCAATTTCGTTGCTTTTACCAAATGTGTCCGGTAAGTGGAGCCCAAACTCCCTCTTCCCTTGCCTAGGAGTCATCTAAGATGGCAATATACTTGTGACTTTTGAGTTGCAGACGTATGGGCGACAGTAGTGTTTTAACATCAAATAAGCCATCTGGTAATTTGGCCTTAAAAACGATCAATAAGTCCCACTTAGATTGTTTGAAAATTAATAAGACCGGTGCTGCATATTGAGAATGAAGTAATTTAGCTCCAATTCTACGAATCCTATGGCATTACGTACAAATAATCAATGCAGATATGCTTTTTAATTTCGAAAAGTAATTATAACAGTAAAAGTAATTAATAAGATTGTTATATACTGTCTTTAGACATAATATGCGAGTATTAGATTTAGTATGTTCTTTAAAAATAGATTATTATGTCATTACATGAATAATTGCTACGTAAGAAACTTTGAAATAATGTTTAACAACATAATTTTCATCTTCCTAGCTTTTATTATTCCTAAGATTATTTTATGGTCAGCTGCTAGTATAATCACTTTTATCTGAATATCAGTTTTTCTACGGAGCGACTGGCATTGAATCCCCACAATACTGAGAACGAATTAAATTCGAAGGTTGAACTAGTTGTCCGTATATTTGTCTGCCATTCAGTTGCATCAGGGAAGCACTCCAGTACCATGGGGTGCCAGAGTACCTGAGGCGGCTGGTGGCAGGCTATCTGGAAGAGCGTACCGTCGTGTACGAGGACCGAGAGGGCGCCTTGAGACGGCGACCCAAGTCGTGTGGAGTTCCGCAGGGGTCTGTCCTAGGACCACTCCTGTGGAACGTGGGGTACGACTGGGTCCTACGAGAACGTCTCCCATCCGGGCTGGGCGTAATCTGTTACGCTGATGACACATTGGTCACAGCCCGAGGGGCGAACTTCCAGGAGGTGGNAGACGGCGACCCAAGTCGTGTGGAGTTCCGCAGGGGTCTGTCCTAGGACCACTCCTGTGGAACGTGGGGTACGACTGGGTCCTACGAGAACGTCTCCCATCCGGGCTGGGCGTAATCTGTTACGCTGATGACACATTGGTCACAGCCCGAGGGGCGAACTTCCAGGAGGTGGCGAGCTTGGCCACGAGGGGTGTCTCTCTGATGGTCGGCGCATCAAGACGCTGGGCTTGCGGGTGGCCCTGGACAAGACGGAGGCCCTGTTGTTTCATGGGCGTCGTCGCGGGCCGCCCCGAGGGTTGTCCGGTCGATGGCGCTGTACGGCGCACCGGTGTGGGTGTCGGCTCTGACCGCCCAGAATAAGGCACGCCTCTGGCTCCCTCAGAGGGTATTAGCGGTCAGAGCTATACGCGGATACCGCACGGTGTCGACCGAGGTCGCGTGCGCCTTGGCCGGAATATCCCCGTGGGATTTGGAGGCGGAAGTGTTCGCCGAAGTTTATAGACGGGTGGCTGAATTCCGGGTGGAGAGTGGCGTTCGCCCTCCACCCGAAAGGTACGCGAGTGGCGTGAAGCCGCCCGCCGAACCACGATGGCCCGTTGATCTTCGCAGCTGGAGGCTCCACGTGCTGGCTTCGCCACTGTGGAGGCTCTTTAGCCGGACTTCCTCGAGTAGGCAGGGCGGCAGCAGCATCCTTTCGACTAACGCAGGTGCTTTCCGGGCACGGTTGGTTCGGGAAGTACCTCATAAATGAGGCATTAGAATATTGCATTATTAAATTTTTTTATGGATTTGTAATATCTACTTAAGACACATCTACTCTGCGATGAATGCACACTATTGGTAAAACAAAAATTATATCAGTACCTATATGTAATGAAAAGAGATATCTCTATACTCTCTATAGCCATAGAAAGTCAGAGAGAAAGCCTTTAAGGATAATGGTGATTTCCCTGGCCGTCAATAGACGTAGAAATCCATAAGATAACACAAACAACTGAACTTTAGTATAGAACCGTAGCGGTAAATTCTCGTGTGTACTTGTCATCCAATATTGTAATATCGATTTCAGTCAAATATATCGAAATAACATCATAGGTTGTACTTAGAGTATACTTGATTAAAATACAGAAATACCATTGTTATGAGGTAGTATGGGCAATATCTTGTGGATCGTGCCTCCCACCGATAAGACATATCGATTAAAAAACAAAGTAAATTCTATTGGTTATCTGGTAACTGTTCGGGTCGGAATGGCTCTTCGATTGTATTTTATTTACTTGTTTCTGTAGATATAGCATCATTTGACCAGAAAAATCTTGTATGAATTGACTTCATTACTGATTCTTTATATATATTCTTAAATCCTTTTTTTGTAAATGATATATTACTACGTACTACCAGGTCTATTACAGTTTTTGAGGTATTTAAAAAGTTTATTTGTTAACAAATTACAGACATGTAATGTACCTTACATGTCTGTATTTTGTTAATAAATAAACGTTTCTTACTTTTTTGTAAGCTCATTTCGTTTTCTAAATGAACATAGAATGTTTAACCTTGAACGTGAAATATAACGGTTTTAATGAGCTAACGCTCACGTATTGCCTTGACCCTCACCTGAGGAGACCCGATCCCAGCAGTGGGACATTATGGGTTGTTGTTGAATGAACTCAACCCTTTCTGGCTGTCTGAGGTTTTATTATTTCATTTATTTAGTGAGCAGATTTTTATACGAACAATTAACAGTTGATAGAGGACATGACACCGAGTTCTGGGGAGGCGCCCATTGTGAATCGAGTTATGAGAGAGCGTGTTCTGGCGGAATGTTTTAAATCCGGTCAGATCAGTATAATCCTTTATAATTAAGAGTGTTAAAGATTACTTTGGTGATTGATTGAACGAGCATCGACTATATTCTAAAGTATTTCAGTGACTCCTTGCCCAACTAACCACGTTTGTATTATGCCTGGTAAATAAAAGAGTGATGATGTGCTGTCCGCTGAAGTGCTTTTATATAAAACAAAGTTGTGTCGAAAAGCAGACCTTGGTAAGTTTAATTATGTTGAATTTTTTTTTAAACTTTTTAATTTACTTCATCATTATCATCAACTTAGCCGTCGTCCACTGCAGGATATAGGCTCCTCATAACAACTGGTCCAACGCTGCCCGCATCCAGTGACTGATACCTTCAGCAGTTAGTCGAACCACCTTGTAAGGGTACCACATCGAATTAACTTTTAATCTGCATATAGTTGAAATTTGAATTATTATTAATTTTACTGTTGAGATGAAAACTTTGTTTCGCTGTCTATACGTACTATATAGCTATGTTTAAATTATATATGCAGGTATTGGATTTTGGTATGTTATTCTAAATTAAAAAGAAATTGTATTTGGTAACATCATGAAGAATGACAAATATGGACAGACAAAATCGGTTTAAATGTACAACTAAGTAATAATTTAAAGAGAAGCAACAATAAAAAAATATAAAGGCAAGGCGTTGTCAAACTTCAGACAGGAATGGAAGCATATGACGATGATAGGCACCACTGAAAACCAGTTAATTCAACGCACCAAAATGTAAAATATATTAATATATATTGCTATGAATATTGTGTAACTTCTAATTCGATGAGCGTTGCAGCATTTGAATGCACTGTAGGCGTAAATGTCAGTTCAAGTGCTTTTCACTCGAACGATACAGTCTCCAACTGTGATAACAGGAATTCTCTGAAATTGAACAATCGCGATGATTCTACAGCCCCGGTTCTTCGATTTGCAATAGATTCAAGGTACAAATATATTTTAGTTGTTCCTCAATGTAATTTTTAAGATGCTTACCATTGATATGTTTACGATATTTTTTACCCAAATTAACTACATTTCGAGCAATATCTATTTTGATACATCAAAAATACTTTAATAAAGTTTTTGGTTTGGACATTAACAATAAGTATTTTACAACATAAAAAATTATAATTTTTTTTTTTTATTTTACCCTAACAATAAAGAGCTTAATATTTCTAAGGATTGGGACAGACAATGGCTTGGAACTTTTTGAATTGAGTCACCAAAAAAGATCTAATTTAAAAAATGAGAATTTTATCCATTATTATTATATCCATTCTTTTACTAAATACTAATAATATAAATTAGAAGAATAAAATTGTTAATTTACAACTGAGTAGTTATGTCGTTAGAGAATCAAGGCGTTATGCGTCCATTCAACAAGTAATTATGTTGTTGTTGTTCTATGGAAAATTGCATTGTTTTAGCTTTGTTGTCTTTTGAAATTGGCTGGAACTGGGCTTAAAGTGCCGTTCACTCCAAGACCCACAGTAAAATTCAACTTTGTCTGCCGTTGATTATAGGACTTTTTGCCGTTCATTTAGGCTAATTGAGAACAAATACGCTGTTACATATTCATCATCATTAGCCTATCGCAGTCCACTTAGTTTGATCCTCGGCATCTTGCATCTAGCTCCTTCTTTCTAGTCGTCTTGCGCAAATCATCACTCCACCTGGTCTGTATTTAGCATCAAAGCGTAGTTACATATTAACAAACAATGCATGAGGTATTAAGTAATAAGTTACTGATTGTTATACTTTAATGAAGGAAAGTTTTATCAAAAATATTGACATACACATTATAAAATCTGATTTTTAGGTAGGTAGGGTGACTTATAGTTGTGATTAGCACCCTGTTTTATATTCACTATTATCTAAACACAGTCACTCTTAGTAATATTAAGACATTTCATCACTTACTATTTCTTTACCAGAGCTGGTTAAATATTTTAGTGTCTAACGTCCACAAACTGATTCGGTACAAAGCACGGCCAATCGCAAGGGGACGAAACGCGACGATACCACTTTTTACTATGTATGTTCAGTAACACAGTGTCATGGGCACCAATGTTACGTATTTTTTGCTAATTTAACTCTCAGCATACGGTAAAATATATATTAAACACAAAATTTGCTATAGAAACAGGCTAAGTTTCAACCTAATGTTTTATCATAAAAAATAAACGATAACCCGATTACTTAAAATAATTGAAAAAGTTATTTAGCCCGAGTGACCTACACTCGGGTTATTATTACTAATCTATTTGTATTCATTAAAATTTGTTTAGTGGTTGAAGCACTATAGTGGAACATACACATACATACATACATAGATTGTTAAAACTTCCTTTTTTCCCTTTTTTTGCGTTTCTTTTACTCCTGTATCTAAGTATGCAAGATTTTTTTGATTTTTCATCCAAGAGCCTACTCTCACCTCAGAGACATAAGACATTTGTTAGTCCTCTCCTGAGTTGCAGGTGTACACGTCTCTTGAACAGTAAAACCTCTGCTTACATCTTCTGTGATATAAAAGTAAGTATATTGATACATACTGTATATGAACCATGTACTTCGTAATCGCATCAAACATTCGTAGTTACAGGTCATAGAACTCAAAAGATGATGATGATAAATTAACGAATGATCCAAATTAACAAATATCAAATACTAAAGAGTATCATAGAGGTAAAAACATACGCAACACAGGTATAATTATACGAATTTGACGAGCGCCTTGCCACTCTTTCATATTAATTAGACTTTTTATAACAGCTTACTTATCTGTTACGAGTAGTTTCGACTTGACCGTATAAATTCCCATTAATATTCACCCTTCCTTTCAACATGCTCGATTTTAGGTATTATTTTTATAGTTCTGTCCCTAAAACTTAAAAAAAGAAACACTTTTACAAGGCTTCGGTACTGACTGAAAAAATAAACCTTTTTTTATCACCACGTAGAGATATAAAGTTCAAATTAAAATATATGCATATAATATTATTACGATGGAAAAATTATATTCTGCGCCTGGAAAATTTTGTGAGACGTACGAAGCGGCATATGGAAGGCTTCTTTCAGAGTAACAAAATTAAGTTTGTCTTTTGAACAGCCGATTACAGTTTGTAAGTAATCCTTCTTTTGTTGTGCTATTTCTCTACGCTTTTATGTTAGAAACGCATTTAAATATCACAATTAATACCAAGAAAATTTCACTATTCTTCTTGGAAAATACCATTTATAAAAGCCTTTTTCTAGACCACTTAAAATATTTCTCGTTGAGTTACCTCTTATTGTTCAATTAAATGAACTAGGGTCTTAAGATGTTCGTTTTATTTTAGCACAGGCTTTGTACACAGACAATATTGATTTACCGCTAAAAGCGTTTACAGATTTAATCTCGTCATTGTAGAAGTAACTCAAAATAAAATATGATAGAATATGTATTTACTGAGATTTAGGTATATTTGAGACATAAGTTAGTCATTCAGTAAGTTTTATAGAAATGAAACTTTGCGACAAATTGACTTTAGCCAAATTCATTGAGAACTGTGATAAAGCAATGCTTTGAAATTGACTGTCAAAACTTTTTCATGAGTTTTAGCGATATGGGAATACCGAGAACACTCGTAATATAAATTAAGAACCGGCCAAGTGCGAGTCGACCGTCAGCCAGACTCTACCGAAGTCCTGTAAGAGTGTTTCTTTTTTTAAGTTTGAGGCACAGAACTTCAAAAATAATATCTAATATCAAGCATGTTGAAAGGAAGGGTGAATATTAAAAGGAATTTATACGGTCAGGTCAAAAATACTCGTAACAGGTAAGTAATCCTTTATAAAAAGTCTAATGAATATGGAAGAGGCGAAAGGTGCTCATCAAAGTCGTAATATTATACCTGTGTTGTGTATGTTTTTACCTCTATGATACTCTTTAGTATTTGATATTTGTTAATTTGGATCATTCAGTTAATTTATGTTCTATCATCACTATCATCATTATATTTCGAGTTCTATGACCTGTAACTACGAATGTTTGATGCGATTACGAAGTACATGGTTTATATACAGTATGTATCAATATACTTAATTTTATATCACAGAAGATGTAGGCAGAGGCTTTACTGTTGAAGAGACGTGTATACCTGCAACTCAGCTGTGGACTAACAAATGTCTCATGTCTCTGAGGTGAGAGTACGCTCTTGGATTGAGGTTTGGTCTCTGACTTTATTATTTTAACGCTTTTATTTATTTTTATTTATTTATCTTCATTGCGTACATATTACAAAATACTCAATAAAATGAGTTACAAAAAGGATTACTACAACAATTGGCGGTCTTATCGCTCACGGCGATCTCTTCCAGACAACCATCATGGACATCAGATTGATTTATTAGATTTGATTCAGATTTTTATTAGTAAATACAATTAATACAATTATTACAATAAGAATTTAAAAAATAAAAAAAAAATAAAAAAAAACCTAATAATAAATAAAGTAAAACGTAAACAGAAAGATACATTTTCCAAAAATGCATATGATTGATTAATAGTATTAACATGCCTGTTCTTGAATCCTTCTAAATCTCTTGCATCTTTAGATTCGGGAGTAAAAGAAACGAAAAATACGTCAATAATCCCGTTTTTCCCGACTATTGCAAAGGGAAAAAGGAAGTTTTGGAAATCTATGTATGTATGTGTTTGTGCCACTGTTGTGGATGAGGCGCTATGTTCTACTATAGCACCTCAATGACTAAACAATTTTTTTTCATTTATTAAATTTCTACATAAACAAATTACAAGTTTGAACTTATCGAAGGTTTCCACACTGAGCTCGAGGCTTGTGTCGCAGTAACTAAGACCAGATTTTATATTATTCATTGGTGCTATTCTGTTGTTCTAAAACCTCTCCAAGCAACACCAGAAATCAAACTAAAAATTACTGTTTGTTAAGTGAAAGGACGTTCTAATGACTGGAAAAAAATACTTTGCTTATTTAGTGACGCAACAATAGAAATAAGCCACTTTGATATGTATTAAGTTAAAATAGAATATAAAATAAAATCAGGACAAAGAAGTCAGTTCTAATCTAGAAGCCTCTTGAGTAATATGTGGTAGCTGTGTTCATTCATCTGTGGTTGAGATTGTTTTCGTGTGTAAATGTCATTGCGTTTGGATGCGAGTCTGCATGTGATGTGTGTGTGTGTATGTGTATGTGTGTGTGTGTGTGTGTGTGTGTGTGTGTGTGTGTTTGTTTGTGTGTATGAGTGTTTGGGTGTGTTTGTGAGTGTGTTATGTTATGCCACTATTGCCCTCGAATTGGAAAAATTAGTTCAGTTTCATTATATGAAAACGTTTAGCAGCCAATATATGACCAGTCAGTTACTTCTCTCGTAGATAACTTCATAATATGTGTGTTTAATTGATAAATTTTGTTTTACACCTTAGGGTGGAGGTTCTAAGCTGTCTTTGAATGAAGAAAATATTGAATGACATGCCAATAGATTCGTATTTGTTAACCGAGCGACCTCGATAATTTATTTTTTTTAAATTACTTATTGTAATCGGGTTATCGTTTATTTTTTATTATATAACATTAAGTTGTAATTTAGTCTGTTTCTATAGCAAATTTTGTGTTTAAAATGTATTTTACCGTATTCCATATAGAAAAAAATAATCGTGACTGAAAATACGTAATAAAAAGTGGTATCGTCGCCTTTCATCCCCATGAGAATGACAATAATTTGCAGCATAAAAGGCTGTGTCTTTTGATTTCGTTGGCTTTGAAGTTAGAATTTTTCACAGCTCCAAGGGATATTAGACCTAGCGCATGCATTAGAAATATTACTGCCAAAAATGAAGTCCCGATGTTTGGCAGCAACAGGGGTTGTGCGGTCCATAGCCCTTTATGGAGCCCAGTATGGGCGGAGGTCGTCCATGCCCGTAACATTACGCTATTGCGACAATCGCAATGAGTTCTGACTATCGGAGTCATAAGACGGTCCCGCACGATCTCTTTTAAGGTGGCAAGTTTTCCGGCTGGACCTCCTCTTCCTCCTAATCGGTTCGAGTGTGACATGCCACCAGGTGGTGGAAGAGGTGGTATCTGAGGAGATTTCCACAAGGAAAAAAACGGGTCGGTACACCGGATTATTTGATATAAACTTCAGCTTCAAACCTCCACGCGTTCCTGGGAAAAGGGTCTTAACAGATAGACAGACGGACGAAAAATAAACCTGTAATGGTTCCGTTTAATTCCATTTGAGGCACGGAACCATGAAAAAATCAATTAAAAGGGATGTTCTGAATTGGACAAATTATACGTTTCTGAATACTAGTCAGAATATTCCTATTCGTCATCGCAACTACAATATGAAGTCCATTTGCCAATGAATGGTTTTGATCTTGCCTCCGAAATTAATGAATTTCATGTTTTCTACGAACAGAAACCTACTACCAAATCCCAACGTTCAAGTTATAGACTGTATGCAGTGTACGCCTTTCTTGTAATAAATATCGCTTAGACATATAGGATCTGTTACATTGACTGCCTCGGTGGCGCAGTGGTAGCGTACGCGACTGCTGTCCATGAGGTCTCGGTTTAGAATCCTGGGTCGGACCAAATGTTTGTATGATCTGCAAATATTTGTTTCGGAGTTTGGGTGTTTTCTATATATAATTTGTATGTATTTACAAAAAAAAAGTATTTATGTATTAATATCAGTTATCTAGTACCCATAATACAAGCTCTGCTTAGTTTGGGACTAGATGGTGTTGTGTGATAGGTGTCCGAAATATTTAAAAAAATATTTTAAAAAAAATCTGGGAATCTATTGGCTAATATTGTTGTTTTGCCTTTAAACAGATCAAACTACCTATCAATTTCAAGCAAAAACTTCTTTAGGCGCGTTAAGCACTTTTTGGTAGGAGAAATTATTATTAGTCGCGTCACCGCGTGACCGACATGCTGACGTCATAAAAAATTTTAACTGAGGTGAGAACTTTTTGGAAAAGAGAAAATTGTAAGGGTTCGCGTTACCGACATGTTAATGTTTCATGTTCATAATTTTAATTAAGACATTATATAATTTTATACATTAATTTTACATTCAACATTCTAAGTTATAAATTTTCTCTTCTATCTGCAGTCCTTATGAATGCCAATTTTTTTGTTTACTCATGTTTCAAAACAAACTGAATAGTAAACCATGATACAAAGTATAAGGTTTCATAGTTAACTACAATTTTATTCAAACATGTAATGACGTTTTATAAGTATTTTTCTAAGATTTCTGATTTGGTAAGAGATTTGGTATATTGGGGCTTTCTATAAGTTGGGTAATCTAAATTAACTAAGACTTGTTTTGCATCCATCCATGGCTACAAAATATTAAATATATAATTTTAGAATGCATTTTAAAACAGAGACTAGAAACTAACAAGAAATTATTTTTATAATGACAGCATTTTTTTAACAAATAAAAACAGGACTCTGGCAGTATTAATAGGGCGTATATTTTAAAATTTTAATGGAAATCCTAGATAGTTCTATTTTTAAATACCTTTTGTTTAATGGCGCATTGGTTTAATAACAGCCTTTATCGTGTTTTACAGAAAAAAGTAAAACCAAATTTAAAAAACATAAAACGGGTACCAAAAATAAATGTCCTTACTCTTTGAATTAAAAATAACGCAGTACATATAACACACATTTTAGGTGATTCAATAAGCTATCTTCGTAAAGATATCTTGTTGTCTATTTGGTGTCAATCACAACTCGATATTTCTACAAGTCACCAAGAAAAAGGTTGGTACGGGGTGGTATTTTATGGGTCCGGATGGCGTAAGAAAGCGGTTCCCGGATCTCTCCCGTCTCAGGCGCAGAGTGGCACACCGTGTGGTTTTAGTCGGTTCGATTCCGACACACCGCCCCGCCGCAAACCCCGGTGGGGTGAAGGCCCGAGGGGATTTCCACACGAAAAAAAAAAAAGGGTGGTATTTTGTAAAGATTCTTTTTGAGAAACAAAACGTTTAAAAGTGATGCACAATTAGCTGAAGTAAATAAAACAGTTCATGAAAATTTATTTTATTACATCGGTCTTAGCTGTTCTAATATACCATTTTATTTAATAGACAAATAACTACCAAGGAGACGATATTTTTTTTCCTTATCTCTACGAGTGATTACAGATTTCCGTCTCCGATAAGTAATTTTGTTCTAATTGAGGTTTTTGATATTATTTATTCCTTAAACAACTAAAGTTTTACATTTTTACTAGCTTTGCTCGCGGCAGCACTTGCTTTTATGTCAGTTATCGCAGTAAAAAGAAATGTCTAGACCTAAAGGTAGCCTTTGTACTTCCTCAAAATTCAAAGTATATACTGATATCAGTATACCAAATTTTCTTAAAATCAGTGCAGCGGTCTAACCGTGGCGTAAGACATGGACAGACAGACAGAGTTACTTTTAATTTATGATATTACTATGGATGTTTCTTATTATCATAATTATTGCTTTTTGAATTAAGATGTTGTATGACCTTTTTTAAGAGTACCATAATCTTAGGATTAGTGTGTTTTAATCCAGGCTGAAACATAAAACGATTGCCGAGAAAAAGGGCGAAGCCCAGTATTCCTAGTACAAAAATCTGGATAGGTGCATCATCAATTCTGGGGTCCGGATCCATCTTATAGCAGGGCACCTTAGAGGCCCTGGGATGGTTTTTAGTGAAATCGCCACGTACCTGGCTCCTCAGTCCCCGAGGAGCCTGAGATCTGAAGGAATGTTCCACTCAGTCAACCAAAAAACGAGGTAGTGTGTTTTGATCAACCTTTTACTTATTCATCGTAGTTCTCTTATTAAAGAGTTTTTTTTTAATATTTTGAGGTACATTATGGCCAAATAAAAAAATACCATCCACTTCTTATAAAATAATTCTACGGTTTTAGAATATAGCGACGTGATTTTAGTGTTGGAATAATTATGAGCGTTTACACAATCGATATACGCAACATCTTGTGCAAACATGTTGGTTAAATTTAAAATAATGATATTAAAACTTGAGCCTCATATTACCAATTAAGCATATAATATCAAGTCAGCAACGAACATTGTAAACTTAATTTTGATCTCATTAAAATATCAGGTTCGTCCCAACCACTGACAATACATTAGACAAACACTTCCCTGAGCAACTCTGTACGCCAGGAAAAGCTAGAAATATTCAACTAAATCTAAATGGCACTCTAGCATAAGTTAAAAGAAACAGTTTAACATAGTTTAACAGTATTTTATTGATATGCTTCAATTTTAATAATTATATTATTATTTTCTTCAGATAAATCTTGCTTTTTAGTACGCACTTTTTAAAATTATTATTCATTTGCATACTTTAAACATATCACTCATGTATGAGAGATATCGTTATCGTTGCAATCGATTTAAAGAAACTTAAAAATAATGAACCGTATGTATGTGCATATGTCGGACAGACTTTTCAGTTAGGTAGAAACAACTATGAGGACAAAGCAAACAGAAGAATCCGGCTGAGTTGGACAGCGTTTTGGAACTTTTGTCAGGGCTTCTCATCGTCGATCCCACAGTGCCTAAAGCCAAAAGTCTTCTAATGCGTGCATCCTACCCGTAATACGAAGCCGAAACGTGGACGGCACGGCTGGTCCTTAAGCTTAAAGTCGCTCAGCGTGTTATGTATTCAAACAAATAACAAATAATAATATTGTTGAATTCATTTAAAGAAAAATAAAGCATAAGGCGAAATTTATTAAGTTAAAAACGGTACATTGTTACGGTATTTGAGAAACTAAAAATGTATATAATAAAAAAAGTCCTATTTCCTATGTTTTTTTCCGTTTTCAGAGGTTTTGAACTGCATTACCATCGAGCTAGTTTGATAGACAAATCTGCTATAAGATATAGGCGACGGGGGACGTCACTTACGCCTGCGTCCACGGCGCCGCTCAGTCTGGCCACTGCGGCGCCTTTGCGACTGTCGAAAACTGTGAACAACGTCTTGCATTTTGCTTTACAATTAAACCAATTGTGTTTCAATATATCTTTTGAATTAATGGTAGCAATTTACTATATTCTCATAACGTGTATGAAATTTGGAATGTTCCACTGTTTTGATTTTGATTACTTCCGACAATTTTACGAAATTGCTTGTCATATTTTCAAAAGCATATCTTACGCTGAACCGTATAATCCTGAATGGTCTGCGTCTGTATCTGGTCTACTTTAGTAACTAGGCTTTCACTATAGAAACTTACATAATTCTAAATACATACTTTAGCTGTACATCCAGACATTGAGTCAACATTCGCATCACATAATGTTCGTTTAGTCTATTCTATTATATTCTATGGTTAATTTTGCGCAAACCATACATAGTATCGAGTAAGTATTTGTGTAAGTTAATCGATTCATCAGATTACTCTACGGTACCGAGTTGCAATCTAAAACTCCAAGGTAATTAATTGAAGTTATGTAGTATATAACTCTAGTACTTAATTAGCAGAAACTTCTTCATACTCGTACGTACGTGTAAATTAAGTTTCTACGATTTAATATATTTTTTACGATCACATAAGTTATTTATTTTCTTTCTGCTTTTTCTTTTTTTTTGTATACGTGATGACTTATTTTTAAAAACTATTTTATGAAGTCCGGAAGTATCTACAATTGTCAAAAACAGTCATATTTCTGCAAAAAATAAAGTTTTATTAGGAAAAAATTGTGATCGTCATTGCGTTTGTTTATTTGACACCATTTGACAATGAGTATCAATTTATAGGTCATAAAAATAGTATATATAGATTATATCCGAACAAAGTGAGCTTTATGCATAAGTGACGTAACTCGCTCCGATTGGTGTTCAACTTAACATGGCGGATTGCTGTATTTCAAGTTTTATTTTTGGTAATTAACTATTAATATTGCATTAAATATTAAAAAAATACGATTTTTAAAGTCTATGAACCTCATTTCATCAGATAAATATATAATTTTAGTGGTCCTTGGTTACTGTCTTCATGTCTAATTTATGTCCAAGCATGGCTCTTACACGACAAGACTAGCCTGCCCATCCTCTTTATTATATATTTTGGCACCATTTTTTCCTTTAAGTGAACATAAATAACCTGTATGCTATTCATTAATTGGTGGTAAGAATACTGAGACAAGATAAGACCGCCAATTGTCATATTTGTATGTTGTAACTCTTTTTTTTCTATCAGTTAAGTGTCTGCAATAAAGATAAATAAATAAATAAATTAGTAACCTGTATGCTATGCATTAATTGGTGGTAAGAATACTGAGACAAGATAAGACCGCCAATTGTCATATTTGTATGTTGTAACTCTTTTTTTTCTATCAGTTAAGTGTCTGCAATAAAGATAAATAAATAAATGAAATAGTAACCTGTATGCTATTCATTAATTGGTTTCTAAGCCACTTCTTATCTAAATCCATTTAGTCATTTTGGCGTCAGCAATAATACTTACTTCATGTAATACTATGTCCATTCAAACTTCACAATTATAACAGCAGTAACAACTATATTAAAAGCAAAAGTATATATTAATCCTCTTATTTCTATACTCTTGGTACGATGCCCGTGGTTATAGATCAAGTGATTACTTCATTTGCATCAATTCAAAATAAATGTATTCGTATATATATAGCACTGTGAATTCATTCAGTGAACAAACATTTTGTAGGCGATTTAATGAGGGATGTCCATCTCGTGGTTGATCGGCCGTAAGAAAACTGGTCTTGTATCTTGGTACTATATATATCTAATGAGTTATCGCCTTAGCGATATGTCCAGAATCTAATTGCTTTCTATATAGATATGTTGTGTACTAAATAGCCTCCGTGTGTTCCTGTTATGGCCAAAAATAAATGAGGTATCTGAATAATCCCTTGTCTTCAAAGCTATTATATGTACCATTTTTGTAGTTTGAGGCCAACATTTACCGATGACCCAATTAGTCAACACTAATTACAACCCAACGGTTTTCGTACAAAATCAAAGAAATTTGGAGCAAACTGCAAAGCAGGGTTCACACGTTGGCCGAGTTTTGACTTCATAGCTACGCGTCAGATTAGATGTTCGTGTCGCGTTTAATTGTTTTATGAACATGACGACATGTATTCAGTTCATTTATTGTTCATATATGTACACATACACTTAGTTAAAGTGTAGATACATTTAGAGTTCTTATAATACAATTTGTCATAGAAGCCGTTTCCAGGTTTTACGAATTTGAGAGAAAATGACCAGGTTACACAATTTTGACATAGGTATTAAATTATTATCTGTTTGAATTATATCAAGAGAATGAATTAATAACTATAACTAAAATATGAAATAATGTAGTGAACAATTTTTAAATACTGAAAAATAAGACGATCGTTAATGACATTCCACATCGAACAATTGTATTATGCCTAAAACAAGCTGTTGTGTATATATTATTTCTTTATTAGGTATCTACCCTTTAATATTGATTTATTGTTTATGTGTGTGTTTACATGTGTGTGTGTGTGTGTGTATGTGT
>PKRV01002220.1:145713-223503 GCA_003709505.1 Hyphantria cunea | reverse complement strand
TGTGTGTGTGTGTGTGTGTGTATGTATGTGCGTATACCTATACGTGTGCGTGTCAAGAGCTCGTGTCAGTGTGTCTGTGGCGTGTATTTATCATTATTTATCTAGTATCAGAATGAATCAGTTATAAAAAACCCAAACAACAAAGAAACCAAAGTAAGCAATTTATCAAACTACCTACAATAATTTCTTGTTTAGTTTTGAATAATGATAACCAAACTTGAATAATAAAGGGGTGTAGGAGATTTTCAACATGGGGAAGCAGTAGAAAAAAAGAAAAGGGAAAGCGTTGTACAAGTATATTGCATCGGCAGCGATCGCTTCGACATCCATCCATAAATAACGACCAATGCAAAATGAAACACGCCAGCATGTGAACAGTATCACAAAAATCTGCCGAGCGTATAAGCCGAGCGCATTCGGCCAGTGTGACAGTACATGCTGGCCGAGTCGCTCGCTGGCTGAGCTATAATAACTAGAACGCAGCATATCTATGATTGTTGACAAATGCAATGCATAATAATTATTTTCACGGAAAGGAATGCGATCACTTATTTATTAGTCAGCTGTGATCACGGCCAGTAAAGAAAGGCACTACCACGGCAAGGGAGGAGTAAAGAAAGCCGAATAAAACATTAAATTAATTATGGTCGAATTCCTATCATTAGTCACCACCAATAAATTATAATTTCCTGTATACGTTGGTACACTTTTTTTTATTATATTTAATTTATTTATTTTAACTTCTTTACAAACAATTTAATGAAGCAGTCCCTGTCAATACATTTTTTATTATTTAGTGATTGATACCGGCCGAGTGACGTAATAAATAGTCACGTAGAAGTTAAAATTAACAAGAGACAGTAATGGAGGGTTGTTTTAATTATACAAATGGATCATATGACGTGTCTGTTTAACAATGTTTATTTTAAATTTATAGTCACGCGAAATTAATGGTCACAGTTTGACCCCAACAACATATTATACTAGTTTGAAAGAGGCCGTGCAAATATATCGAATAATTCAGCTATAAATTGTGTTCGAAATAAAGTGTTATTATTATTATTATTTTAAAAGCACCAAATGCAAAACTTCAAGGATGTATGTCTCATTTATCAGCCGTGGTCTAAGAGCCGGTGAAGATCGATGTACACCCATCTGACTAGCGGATAAGACACAATTTAAAAAAAATATAATAAATGAATGAATACCTCTATGATAGTTTCCGTATCGCAAAGCTCTCATGACTATTTTTTTTATTGATAATCCTCTTTTCTCAGGCAAGCAATTACTTATGAAACAACCTTTATTATGCTACCAATTTCAATTAGTTATTAGCTCAGCGTATTTACCTACATTGAAATACCTATTCATACCTGTTGCCAGTAAGCTACATAAACATAAGTAAGCACACCTTCTTATGCATATTCTTTGTACAGAAAAAATAACATTTAAAACAAAATTTAGTTTGTTATCAACAGAGTGAAAAGGATGGAAAAATATGTCAAAAATAAAATTAATTTTGAAAATGGTCATGACAGATTTGGAATAGGCAAGCCATCATAGATGAATTCATTATTTAACACGATGTGAAAAAAGTAAGTTTGATCTGATTATCAGATGGGTGTAAGTCGATCTTCACCGGCTCTTGTACTATCAGTTAGGACAGACGGGGTAGTAACTACCACTGCCAATGAATACCTTCTACTCAAAATATTATTGATGCGTTTCCATGCCTTTAAATGTGTGAAACTCATTTGATGAAATTCATTAAAAGAATTGCTTAAATTATTACTAATTTTATGATACTTAATTTGAAGCTTAAAACTAAAATAATTTATATAATTTATTTTGTTATTTCAAATACAATATCTCTGATAGTTAAGTCACTAGATGGACCTATAGAGAAACTGTAGACAGAACAATTAAGACCTACTAAAATGTGTTTTCGTGGTTGTTGCTTGAGTTGTTACTTTCATAAACAAGTGGGTAAATTAAAAGCAATGACACTAGCTTAATGATAGTTCTAGTTCTGTAAAAAGCCTTCAGAAAATTAAAAGTTCGTAGTATATTAAAGTTTTAAGTAGAAAACTTGTTATTAAAGCATACAGAGGAGTCATATCTAATAGTTTTGTACTTTTTATGCCTATTAATTTTAAAATGTTGTGATCTAAGCATTTTTTGTAGACAATAAACTGATAAGTGGTTCGTAATAACAACTCAATCGCAAGTCAAATGCATTTCAGATATACGAATTTATACATGCTAAGCTGTTCTTTACTACATTATTAGGTTACCCACGCAACTTCGCCTGTAACTCTTTTCAATCATGTTCGGCTACTATTAGTCTAAGTGTAATGTAAACAATCCTGTCTTAGTTATACCAGTAAAATATATTTTAAAAGATAGACATGAAATTTGGTTATATTCGTTCGGAGTTCATCGTGAATAACAGTGTGACACTAGAACTATATATAATAATTGACAGTAGAACTATATATGAAAATTGATCGGTATCCGTTCAATTTTCAAAATGTACGTTAGAAATTCGTCAAGAATCTGACAGATTTCATGTGCCATACCAACATATTACTTAAGCACATAATAATGAAATATCTACCAGGTAGTATTTATCAGTAGGCGTTGACTACAATACATTAACGGAATTATTGCTTTGTTACTGTAAACTTATCCATGTTAGTAAAGGAATAAACTATAGAAAAGAGCGTACTCCTTCTTAAAAGACCGGCAAGGCACTTGTGACGCCTGTGGTGTTGCTTACCATCAGGCTAAACGTCTGCTCGTTTGCCTCCTATCATAAAAAGAAACTACAATACTTAGACGAACATTTTTATTAAAATTTCCAGTGGACAGACACTACGTACCACACCGGGTCTTACTTCTGAGCGAGTCTATATTACCGTAGTTTAAGGTCAATAGTGATCTAGTAACAGTCGTATGAACGCAATTTCTTCAAAGGAGAATTATGTAATCTATGATCAATTTTGTTGCTTAATAAATAATTGATCTCGTACCATAATCAAAATATGCCATACTTGCTTGTCAGCGTATGTGCCAAACACAGTTATAACTGCGATTTTTCGTTATATCTAATAGAAGAATAATGACTCTCAGAACGTTGTTCAATATAAACAATAGTACAGGAATTCTTTTTACGACTATTTAGTAGCGTATCTCAGATATTTATTCATCATCATCATTCCTAGCTAAGATTAATTGGGGTCGGCTATTAGTTCAACCGGTTTTACCTGAATATCAGTTTGTTCACGGAGCGACTGGCATCGGACTTCCGTAACCCCAAGAGTAAACTCAATTCAAAAGTTGAACTAGTTGTCAAAAGGCAGTAATATCAAAGTTCAAAAGTTGAATATGTGCCTGCATACTACAAAATTTACTGACAAGTCGTTCTCGGTGCAAGCCATTAGACCGAGACAATAAGACAGCTAAATCGCTGCAAACCTTTAAAAAAAATATGACTTATTACTACTTGACCATGTGAAGTATTCCAGTACAAGAAAACCCACTTATTGTGTTCAATGTGTCATCATGTCATATGGTAATATTTGTGTATGGATTTATATGTATTCGTATGTATATAGTGTATATATATATAAATATTATGTGTGGCATATGTTAGTGTAAGTATGTATATGTAGGTGGCTTTATATGTAATTAATAATTTTAATCTATTGAAGTACACTGCTGAAGATCCAAATAAGATCATTCTGTAATATCCGTACAAAGATTGTCTGGAAGAGATCGCCGTGAACGATAAGACCGCCTTGCTGTCGTTATGTGCAATAAAGTTTAATAAATGAAAATAAATATTTGAAGGCCCTGACTTCCCAATAACGATTGTCATAAGTGTTCATGACAACCGTGACCGACGGCTTAACGTACCTCCGAGGCACGGGTGGT
This sequence comes from Hyphantria cunea, assembly GCA_003709505.1. Classification (NCBI taxonomy): domain Eukaryota; kingdom Metazoa; phylum Arthropoda; class Insecta; order Lepidoptera; family Erebidae; genus Hyphantria; species Hyphantria cunea. The sequence continues at coordinate 219,567 of PKRV01002220.1, read as the reverse complement.
GATTTATTTTGTAAGAAAAACCCAACAGCGGTCCGGCCCGGGAATTGAACGCGATAAAAAAACCACCTTTATTTTAGCTACCAGAATAGGTGCCATTGTCAGTTGAGTTATCCAGTTTATAAGACTACACGCAGAATCACAATCAAAAAAATTAATTGAATTAATATTGGTAGATAGAGGTTAAAAATAGCCGTCGTGGAATGTCCGTCAGAAAAAAGAACATCGAAGTAATTTCCTAGAAACAATAAAATTTGGTTACCAATAAATTTGTTTTCGTCTTGTAATTTTTTCAAAAGATATAATTAGAATTTTCTTGACAAAATTAAAATAATAAGAATATAAAGATTCTTAGAACTAAAAAGTAGATTTGATTTTGTAAAAATACTAATGTTTTAAACAAATATTTCAGAGGACTACCCCGGTATTTATACCCAAACAACGATAATAAACTGAAAGTGAACTGTGATAATAGTGAATTGTGTCAAAACTTAAGTGTGTCAAAACTCACCTGTGTCAATATAATTGAATCAATACTGAACTCTGTCAAAACTTTACTATTTAATGACTGAATTAAATTAAAACTGAACTGTGTTAAATTGAACTTTGTCAAACCTAAGCTGAGTCAAGACTGAAATTTCAATACTAAACTGTGTCAAAACATAATTCGAAAACTTAATTCAAAACTGTTATGTTTTAAAACCAAACTGTATCAAATCTGACCTATTTCAGAAATGAACTGCGTCAAATGGAACAGTTTTAAAAATTGTGATGCGACAAGACGGGGCAGTTTCAAAATCAAACTGTCTCAAATCCTTGTGACCAAAACTGGCCAAGCCAGAACTAAGTTATAAAACTGTCCTGTATCGACATTAAATTGTATGAAAGAAGAATTGTTACAAAATTGGAATGGAGGCATATAAAGTGTCTGCAAAAAAAGGACATGGCTGTGAGTGCATTAAATGCCGTAGGTGTTTGGGTGTTAAGTTTTAGTGCTCAAATTAAAATGGAATTGTACTTGAAATGATATTTTTTTGACGTCGGAAAGAAGGAAATAGCGACAATGCAGATGATTCTAGCAGCTGGAGGCGGGTAAGTCATTATTATTATTAAATTAAAAGTGAAACCTTAATTTTAATCTGATCAGGGACTGGACTGCTGAGCGTGTGCTACTAATTTTACCATAAAGGTATTGACTAGGAACAGTGGTGTAGTGTAGTGTTAATATTGTTTAAGTTTTCATAAGGACTTTTTATGTAAATGAAAATTAGAGTAGGATCAAGTAGATCTCAAAACATTTAATAAAAGAGGGTACGGCAGCAGAGAGTACCAGCTGTCCATTGGCGACGATAGTTAGAAATTATCTATTAGTTGTATTTAGAAAACTATTTTCGGACGTAAATCTTGAACTGACATCGTCCAAGTGTAAGTGGAGACCTCTTTAGCAAAGTGTTTTGATACTTTAATAAACATAAAATAATCATATATCTATATTATTATGTAATAAATCTGACAGATATTTTTGTTTCACATTAACTTAAATGTTCACTAAAAATTAACTAAAGATCAAATAACATTAAATGTAATTTGACTTGCAAACTTATTAAGGAACCGAATACTAAACACCCAAACACCGAAACAAATATTTGTAGATCATACAAACATCTGGTCTGGCTCGGAAAAGAACCTCAGATCTCAAGCACAGCGGTCGTACCACTGCGCCAACGAATCTAAATAGTTTAGTAAAAAAGTAGGTCTAACAGTAACTTTTGTGGGTTTGATACTACTTACGGTATCACAGAAAACCTGTGTAATGTTTTTTTACCCAACTGCGACGTAGGCTTATGTTTTTTGAGTGTATGCATGTATATTTCTTTGGGACGTAGTGTGGTTCCAAAATGATTTTTTTTGAAGATAGAGTGGTAAGTTAATTGTAGCTACTCTAATGCCATTTTTCTTTGGTTGAATATTCCTTTAATATACTCTTTTCGACAACTGAAAGAAATGAACATAAGCCTCCCATATGGTTTATGATACAACAGGTCATGTACTGTCCGGATTTTATTCTACTAATGAGGCAGTATTGCCTATCGCCATTTGTTATTACTATTTGTGTTGACTTTTTTACTGGTATTCAAATATATTTAATAGTACCTACATAGTATGCATATCAATGTTTCATTCCATATTTTAATTAGCAATATTGTTCAATCTTAATAATTTAATGTATTTTCATACAATTTTGCTATGCCTACGTGACAGTGGCTAAGTTCAATAATATTAACATAATATTTAACACATGAATAGTCGTCGTTGGCTTTGCTATTGTAATTGCAACTAATTTTGACAAATGACAAATAGATTTTCGGAGATATTTCAGACATTTTAATACACAACGCTAGAGATTGTTTTTTGTTTTAGCGAAAGACGGAATGGGGACCCCATTTCATGTCATCCACATTTTTTAAATTTTTTATCACTAATTTCGTCACGACGAAGACTTGAAGACTCGAAGACTTAGAATTGAATTTTAATACAGGCATCGAACCCGAGACCTCTACCACCGCATACGCTACCACTGTGCCACCGAGACAGTAATTGCTATTTAATTTCTAATTAAGTTTAAGTTAAGGCCATACGTCCCCACGCTGGCCAAGTGCGGGTTGGACTGGCAAGAATACGTTGTGGCTACGTATCTTGCAGTTGGATGTTTTTAAGCCGCCCGAAGCCCCCCAATTAAGTTTCACGACTGTTATCGTATGATAACAACCGAGACCGACTGCTTTACGTGACCTCCGAATCACGAAGACACTCATAGTAACATGCCACCAGTGGTCATCTATCCAGGTACTGACCGCGCCGACGTTGCTTACCCTCAAAGTTTGTTTCCAATCACCAAGTGCAACTGAGCTTTAAGCGCCAACTTTCTTTAATAATTTATATAACTTATCTCATCTACATGGTGATGTTAAAATAAAAAGTGTTACTCCGACGGGTGTCGTAAGAGCCAGCTGTCATGAAGCAAACTGTACAAGTCAACAGCGTAGCAAAGAGAAATAAAAATTGACAGAAACCTCTTACAAACCTGTCTTGTCATCGTAATAAAACAGACCCAATTTCTCTTTCTTAGGATTAATCTGTTTCCAGTAAACTACTACTAAAAACTGCTACTGAGCTGCTACTATTTATAAACATGATAAAAATTTCTTAATGCAAGCTCATGTACATCTCAAAAGACGAAGTAAGTTATACAGAATGTCAGCTGTTGATAACTGGACTGTTCTTGGAAGACGAACGAATTATGAAATTAATTATAACTTGATATATTAGGAGAAGTTGTTTCAGCAAAAACTTTTGAGTAAGATTATAAGGTCTATAACTAAACTAATATAAACAGTGCAATAGTGGCAGATCACGTACGTAGTTTGGGGAAGTGAGCAAAGAACTCATTTTTTAGTTTTTACCTTTGGGGTAATAGTTATATTTTTGTGAATAATAATTGCAAAAGCTTCTTTGAACCCATACGTACTTTCTTGCAGAGTAATACCTCATTAGACATACAGAGGCTAAATAAATTTGGTTAGGAAGATTTGAGTACAATATGACATCGTCTGAACTGATAACCTTTTCGGGAAAACGGGTACTTATGGCGTACGTAGGACGTCCACAGGCCAGGGTGAAGTGATGATTTGCGCATTCAGCTCCTGCCTGGAGCTGAATGCAAAAGTCGAGGATCGAACTAAGCGTTAATTGGAGAGGTCTATGTCCAGCAGTGGACAATAATTAACTGGGAGATATTATAAAAAAAAAACCATGGGCTGGCTTGATATAAGTGATACCACGATTTCACGGCAATCAAATTTCAGGACTTTTTATTTTATTTTATAAGAAAGACTCTCAGAGATGCAACACAGTCTTGACTCTCGAATCGCAGATATCCATGGACTGTCGTATTTACATCAGGTGATATGTTTGCTAGTTTACCAGGCACATTGTGTAAATACGAACCGTACCGATACAAACTTTAGCAATAGCTCCAATGACCCTACAATAGATGGTGTATTTAACGAGGTTCGAATAAAAATATATCACTTATTCGATTTCAAGAAACTCAGGTAGAGGCGTCTCGTAAACATTTATGGTTACCGGAATGTTTCCGTCTAATCTGCTGACCCTCTTTTATTTGCGTGTAAAAAACAACACAGTTAATACAACAGAATATTACGACTGCACAACTGTATTGCCATTTTACAAGTATTAGATCAATTTTAGTGCATCCAATCATCAATCATAAAAAAGCTTTTGTAACTAATACAGTTATACTTTCTAATTTGGAAGAAGGTGTTTACTTCTTAATATGTATTGTTTCTAATGTAATCCTCACAAGTTTTCTTCTTTCTACGACCCTTATTTTTCAAACTAAAATATTTCTCTGTATCACTTATAGCAGCGCCAAAATGTATCATTTAAAATATAAGTACAACAAACCGCTGAGCGGCTCATTAAAGCAAAGCTAAAATGCCGCTTAAATACTAACACTGCTTCTGTATATTTCATTTGAGTTTTCTAAGCTGCTTGTGTAGTAATCTGAGGTGGAAAATTGTTGGTAAATCCACGTCACAAGAAACAGTAAGCAAAGTATGGCGAATTCCACTTGTATAAGTATCAAAATAGATAGAATACTGTGATAAAATAAATTAAAATATGAAACTTCAAAGCGAATTTAATATTGAATGTGTGAGGGCAGATAATTTCAGATTTTAGTCACCTCCAATAACAGTCCACTGCTTAGTCTCAGGCATCTCCTTGTAATTGAAGTCTTGGCTTGTGTTTGTTTCAACTATTCTTTGCTTTGCAGTGATGTTGTCTTATCTAGCTTGCTCCTTCAGCTGCCTCTTACGACGCCTGTGAATTGAATAAGGGTGGTAAAAAAAATAAAAAAAATTGGATGGTGACACTTAGTATCTCTCATTACTACATGGAAATAGTCAGATTATAATAAAGCAATAAAGACAATTTACTAACGCATCTGCGATGTGTATAACCAGATCGGCTGGAGCGAAACTGTATTTGTAACTGCTGTTGCTGTAGTGAGGCGTACTTTGTTTACTAGCTTACTCACACATACTGCTTTATAAATTTCTAAAACACAGTGGTTGAAAATGTTATGTTGTTGATGTTATGAATTTTTTAAGCTACACTCATTCACAAATAATCATTAATTAAAGAATTTTATTCCTAATTAAGTAGAACACTGAATTGAAAGTGGTTATTTTTGAAACACTGAACTATGTTTTACACATCATCGATAGTCTTCTTTGAAAAGAGATATTGGCCTACTAAGCCACGCTAGCCGGGTCGGTATAGGGTTTGCTTTAAGTTTTCTTCTTCTTAACAATGATATAATCCTGAGTATTTAGCTCCCTTAGTCCCATCTTATAACAGTCGTGGTCAAACCACGACTGTTATAAGATGGGATGTTGATAAGGGTGTTGATACTCTGTTATCTTAATCGGTCCCCACACGTACGACAATTTTATACAGATAACTAGCTGACCCGGCGAACTTCGTACCGTCATATTCATTTCCGTGAATACTTTCTAATTTACCGAAAAGGAAGGTGGGTAAAAAATAAGGATTTAATGTTTTTTTTTAATTCCACACCATAAAAAAATAACGAAAAAAAAATTAGTCCAAATATTTTTTTTTGGGATTAACCACCCCTTAACACTTAGGGGTATAAAAATTAGTTATAAATCTATTCTCATACCTACTGAATAAAATAATACATAAAATATTACATCAACATCGGTCAAGCCGTTTCGGAGGAGTGTAAACACTAAAACTGAGACAAGAACTTGGTATATCAGTTATTATTTGCAAACCATCTATTACCTGAACTATTCGTTGGGCTACTATCAGACAAAAAACAAAAAATATACTAAACAATAAACGTCAAATTTTAGTTTAGTGTAACTAGCACCTAAATTGGAGCATATAAAAGTTAGTTAAAAGTACAAGAAATTACGTAAATGAATTCCTTTTTGCATTAAATAGAGCAGCCGTATTGACTTTTAACGGATCATTGAACGCCACACCTAATACGAACTATACTTCACGTGTCAAATGTAAATGAATTAAAGGCTTGTAGAAGAATTGTAAGTTAGTTACTTTTTGTTTCAAATAAAAGTATTTATTTATTTAAGCTTAATTCAGATCTTATACATAGGCGGATTATGCCATGGGACATTCTCTACCAGTCAACCTAAGCCTTATTTTCAGTGGGAAATTGTTGAGTTTATGTATAGCTCCAGGCTCTTTACCACAGTATCAGAAGTATAGTAAGCTTGTTGTAGACAATAGGATTACTGCCGTATCCAGCCTGCTTAGCATTAGTTTGCTTGCTGCGACGATCATCAGACTTTTAGTTGCGTATACTGATAAATAAAACCTCGTCGACCAAACCTTTTTAAAGTCCAAGTCTTCGTTGTACATATGTACATTATATTAATGGTCCTCAATAATATACTCATAAACTTCTTATTCTTAATAGAATTACCTTCAACACTAAACAGAAGCGCCCCCAGTTTTGTCACAATAACTGGTCCAGCTTCAACAACATCAACAAAAAATAAAACCATAAAACCAAAGAACATATTCATAACATAGAACCTAAGCTATAAAGCGTGGAAGTTTATTAGTAATATGTCTGCCATATAACAGAGTATGTAAACAGAATACTGACAATATACATACATAACTAAATATTTCAATGTAATAGATAAATTACACGCAGTGGAAAAAAATTAAATGATTATGTTCATTTGTTTATGGCACGATGGAAATCAAACCAATAATATTACGAAGGCTGATAATATATTTTAGCTCGAGCAGATGCATAGGGTGTGGCAGAGTGCGGTGGATTCATCTTAGCGTAATTATATACTGCGTCATAACTACTGAACTCGTTGGAGCATCAGCGCTCTGGGTTAAAAGCCAATATCGTGTATATAATGTATTTTTTATTTAGTGTATATAATGTATATAATGTATTTATATTTTTATGAGTATATATATATATATATATATATAAGTGTATGAAAGGCGATGAAGTGTCGTAAGAGCTACCATCCTGGCCACTTATTTTTCAATTCGTACAGGACGAGATTAGTTGAAGAGACAATTCCTCGTGCCGTTGCATTAATTGAGTTAAAACGCTTCATAAACATTTTTATGAGTACTTTATACTATGGAAGATATTTTAGTAACAATTAGAATGTTTTCACTAATATTAAGATCGTTTTTCTAATGTTATTCTTAAGTTTGTAAACTGTCGTAAAGCATGCTATTTTTATATTTTTACAGATATTGTTTTCTTAGTATAAGCTAAAATTAAAGAACCCCCCACACAAACACTTAACACTATAAATGCTTCACATTATTTTGGGAATGTACTGATACTCTTACACTGCTAGACCTATATTGATCAAATTTAACTAAGAACCATCGCAATGACACTGGCTTTCAAATGAAAAAAAACCGTATCGAATTCGGTGCATCCATTTGCTAGCTACGATGCTACAGACACACACACACACACACACACACACACACACACAGATAGACTCTTTTTGCGTCGGGAGTAAAAAAATTCGATCTTAACAATACTTTCAAGATAGATAGCAAACTTTGAAATATTTAATGTATCAGATTTCCAAGTACGTTAATATCTTTTATCGATAAGCAGAAGCGAATTTTCTGAGCTTCAACTCTCCTAAAGCAGGGTGCCAATTTCAGTTTTTTTATATATGAGCTTGTCAAGGTGACTCTACGCTGTCTGATGATGAGCAACATCTAAGAGTGGTGGTCACCATACTCATTACAAACTCAGACAATGCAGTAATGCAGCATTTTTTTTTTGTTTTTTAAAAAGACAACTCCCGTAAAGATCCCCGTGATAAGGAATATACATTCCTGTATCACGGGGATTTTTACGAACATACATGAAACGGACACAAATTACACCCAGACTTAGAACAACAATTTATAGATCACGCAAAGTGTTGTCCCTGTAGGATTTGAACCCACAACAATTGGCGCTGTAAAAGCGGTGTGGCGACCACTGACACCATTAGGCCAACCGTCTAGTCAAAAGCATGGTGATCAACACTATGGCGAACTATTGAAATGCTTCTGCATCAACATTTAATCAAGCCAATCTTTAAGAGTAAAGGCAAGTTGACCCACTTAGGGTTAGGAGCTCTTTGTTTATATTCAAAAGGTGGACACAATAACATAAGTTATTAAAAAGTCTGTGTTTCTTTTCCACCAGTAATTACATATATTTAAGTCCTAACTGTTACAAACTTGTAGCTACTCGCGAAATGTTCAAAACATTGCTAAAATGAAAACCTGGATCGTAATAAGTGAAGTAGCTAAGCTATATCTGCTTTTATGGTTAAAATAAAAAAGTTATTTTAAGCTATGTAGTTTTATGGTGACAGAGTATAGATGACGCTTTGGGAACGTCATAATAAAAAGTGCACGGCTCGGTCTGCTAACCTATTTAGACGTGTGAGGTTTAAAGGTAGAATCATAAAGACAGTGAAACGTCAGTTACTTAATAAAAATGACACATCATCGTACTCTGTAATGTCGATTTTAACGTCGTGCCTGTATCTGCGTTAAATTTTTGCCATTCAAAATGTACTGAAATACAAATTAACACCTTCACATATGCATTCACGAGCGTGCCTCATAGAGTGTTGATTTGAGGCAATTAGCGATTAAACACTTGTTAGCCAACTATTCATATATTCAGTTACCGCGCGCCTCACTTATTTTGACTATTGTAAAAAATAAGTCGACAGACACTAAATGAGAAGCAAATCACTCCACATCACAAGCACACCAACAACATTTTATATCTCTTTTAGAGCTTGTGGAAAGGGCTTGCAAAAGACACTGTCAACCAAATATCTAAATCATAATCAAGATCTCTTCCAGTCTTTTTTCACTATATGGAATAAATCGCTTAGTAATTTACATTAACACAAACACAAAAAGAAAACTACATTAATATAGGTTTGGAAGAAAGGAGTTTGTAGGTGAATTGGTAATAAATTAGCCTCCTGATTTACTTCTGTCGCCGTAGTTGCATTAGCTTCTGGTTTCTTGGGTTTTCAATAATATGATCATATCGTCGGCTTTATTAGTACCAGTAGGGCATCAGTAATGTTTGGAGGTACCTTCAATAATGTGTTTGGTTTTACTGACTACTGTCAATCATATATTTGACTGCACGAATATCGCGAACTTCGCGGAGGTCACCACGCTATTTACCACCACGCTGATTGTTGTGAGCTCAAACCCAAGGACAATATTTAGTGCGATCACCTTACGGTTGTTCTGAGTCAGGGTGTTCTTTATATCAATTTCTTTTATTATTTGAAGTGAAAACTTCTTTGGCGCATTTTGCACATCCTGGGTGAACAAAAATCAATGATATCGCATCAACGTGACCGGACGCTTCCAATGAGCTATATGTATACTGTGTATACATATATACATACGTATATCTCCGTCTTTCATTAGTGACTCTACTCTGCCTGATGGAAAGCAATTTCATTGATCTTCTATGAGGGGATTACCACCCTGATCGAGCTGGCCCGTTTGTGCTGAAATCGGCGTGGCTCTGTTTCATGATAACACTCTATATTCTTTGTCCCTTACCATACGGTAGGTAAGCTAATACGTCGTTAGACGAATTTACAGGAATATTTTTTTTGAGTAATAAAGATAGATTGAAGTTCCAAAACCCCCGTAATATCAAAGGCAAATTGATCATAGTATGTGCGCAATACCTATACTCAATTGCCTCTGAATATGGTTGCCTTCGAGCGATAAGGCTGTCATACCTAGTTTTAAGTCCTTTTGTAGTTAGCTGGTTAATAAAAAAAATGTTTTTAATATATATAAAAAGAAAAAAATACATATATATAGCAGAATAAAAACCATAAAGCCTTAAAATAAAATAACCATAAATATTGTACGTCATTAATAACTTTCTTTTTATTTAAAAGTTTTTAGTGCGATTTTCATTTTGTTCTAAATAGTCTTGTTCTCTTTTTCGAAATAAGATGACCCGGCGAACTTCGTGCATATTTATCTTTGGTTGGTTTTTTTTCAGTATTTATGCTTTTGCCGATTATTTTTTTAATTTTCTGCTAAACAATCCTTGTTCTAATATAAACAAACAATAAAAATAAACTTATCCAATTTGATTCATTTCATTTCTATTGTCATGAAATCAAAGGATGAGTGTAAAATATCATATCAAAGTGCAATACAGGAAAAAATAATTAATCTTCAGTCCAAAACCAACACCATGTACAGCAGGCTAAATAAAATCAGGCTACGTCATACTGCACAGCCCTCAGGCCAAGTTGCGAGCGTATTTTTTTCTGCAGTCGTTAATGCCTAAATTTTCGTGTGTCATTGGAGCCAGTGCCTTTATATATACTATTACAGTAGATTATTACAGTGAAGCTTTAAAGTTTGTTAATTTATTTAGTTGAATGTGTTACTTTCTAGAACTACCAAACCGATTTTTAAAATTCTTTCATATTATTCATAAACTTACCGATGCAGTTGGTCAAGATTCTGATCTTAATTAAAATTTTCAATATAAGTTGATACTTTAGTCGATTTTATGTTACTTGTAACTAGTAGTAAGAATATTAACATACCAATAGTTTATTTGCATACCAATAGTTTATATAGAGAAGGAGTGCAGAATGCAAAACATTAAATTATTAAAAATAAAACTCACTAATATACTCAGGCACAAATGTATGTATGTTAAAGTCAAACTAAAAGATGAGATTGATGATTGTCTATTGTCTCAGATAGTTTTTTTTTGACACGGCAGGATCATATGCAACTGCTGTTCTTGAGGTCTCGGGTTCGATTCCCGGGTGGGATCAAATGCTTGTATGATCTACAAATGTTTGTTTCGGAGTTTGGGTGTTTTCTATGTACGATATGTATGTATTTACAAAAAAAAGTATATATATATATTCTAAAAAAGTATATATATATATATTTATATCAGTTGCCTCGTAGTACAAGCCTTTCTTAGTTTAGGACTAGATGGCGTTGTGTGTAGCCAGTAACCATGATGAAATCTTTGATTATAGAGGCATAATAGCGACACAAAAAACAACCCCTAAAAAGATGCAACTAAAAAGTTATGGTCGAATTTTGACTTCTAGGCGACCACTAGTCTTATTAATTATACAATTTGTCTATTTAACGTTCTCAGTGTATGTGTGCGAGTGTAACTAAAAAACGAAATTTGAAAAAAAAATATAAGAAACTTACGCATTTTGTAATTTAAATTTTTCATCATCTTAAAGTGTTGTTAATCGCTTATCACAGTCAGTCTCAGGAAGAATTATATTCAATCTCTCATTGACGTAGACTGTCAAATTTATGAAAGAGTCCAATAATATTGTCGAACACACTACCCGCAGGAGAGCATTAGTGTCACTGTCACTAGATGCACACATTCAGAAATTACTGGGGTAGGTCTAAAAAAAAGACCACAAGTCTTTAAGAAGCTTTCTATCAAACTAACATTGTAATGTAATAAATTTATAATGTATGATTCAGTTCAGAATTAATTTTTTTTTTTGGGATTTGGGGCCAACGAGCTGACGAATCACCGAGTTCAACTGGGCTTTGAGAGGCGCTCATAGCCTAGTTGCACTCGGTGATTAGAAACAGTCGAGGGTAAGCAACGACGACGCGGTCAGTACCTGGATGGGTACCGCTAGTGGCATGTTGCCATGAGTGTTTCCGTGATCTGGAGGTCACATTAAGCAGTCGGTCTCGGTTTTTATCATAGGATAACAGTCGTGAAGCTTAGTTGGAGGCCTTTGGGCGGCTTAAAAACATCCAATGGCAAGATTACGTGAACACCCCCACGGGATTTTATCGACGGGCGGGTGAATTCCGGGCGGAGAACCTCCGACGCTCTTTGCCGAAGAGGTACGCGAGTGGCGTGAAGCCACTCTTCGAGCTACGATAGCTCACTGGTTGTCCCGGCTGGAGACTCCACGCGCTGGTTTTGCCGCTGTTGGTTGGGTTGTCGGTCATCCTCAAGTGGGCAAGACGGCAGCACGAGACCCCTTTCAATTGGACTGACGCAGATCATTTTCGGACATGGACCTGCCATCACTGCGACTGCAGTGAGGACTCGGCACAGCAAACGCCTCTCACTGCAGTCATCGGAGGAGTACTCTCCAGGAGGGTTTCGGTCGCCACGCCGCTTTATACTGAGCTAAGTGTTATGGGTCTAATTCCCACATGGGGCAATACTTTGTGTGATGCACAAACTTGTTATGAGGCTGAGATTTCTCTGTGCCAATTTCATATATATATGTTTGTAAATTTCCCGCGACATAGTATGTATATTCCTAATGCGGAAGTTATCCTATAAAAAAACAGTCTTGGACAGTCCGTCACATAGAGTTTTAAATTGTAATAACAAAATTTGATATCGTAATTATTAATTCATTTGATACCTACATCAAGTCTGGAAAAATGGCTAGTCCGCTGCCCGCCTGTCAGCTACGATTGATTCAGAATGATGTCACTTACCTTTATCTAGCCATACATTACATTAATTACGCTAATATTCCAAAAAGGTAAAGTTCGCTAGCTCGCGACATTGTTGTCCCTAGATCATTTGAAGCGATTTAAAAAAAACAAGGCTACAAACAAGAAAAATTATACGACATGAAACCGACTTCGAGAATTGGACTAAACTAAAATGGGACCACAGGGGAAGCACATGATTTCAAATAAAAAAGAATTTTAAAATCGGTTCACCCAGTCGAAAGTTCTGCGGTAACAAATATAAAAAAACAGAGCGAAATTGATAACCTTCTCCTTTCTTTTGAAGTCGCAAATTCACTTTGCACACCCAGTAGTAAAATACTAAACGAAGCTGTCATTTACAAGCTTTTTAATTGTGTAGTGCGACACTCGATGCATGCATAAGGCACATACAATCTATTTACAATCCATGTGAGGAACATATAATGTATTTAGAATCATTCCTCTTATTGTATCTGCGACTCGAAAGGCATTTGTCTTTAGCGCTTACGATTAGAACAATTATATTAATTCGTTTATGGCTTTCTTCTTTGTTAATTATCAAAGTAATACAAAATTATCGCACTATCATAGTCAAAATATGCGTTTTGGCTAAATAAACGGCCGTATCCTTTTTTAAGTTGGAGGTTAGATTTTATCACAGCTTTAGGGGACCGTAGAACTGTCAGTGTCTAATGTCAGCTGTTATTTGATGGGTGCACTGGCATGGATTCTTGGGTGAAGATGCACTCTTCTGTATGTTTCCCATCGGTGTCTCTGAAGCATCAAGGGTATAAGACCCAGAACCCCTGACTGGTGTTTCAGGCTTATTATCGGTAACTTGATTTTTCTTGCACTCGGGACACTGCCGAGACGTACTTATATTGCCCGAAGCAGGCAGAGTCACGCATCGTCGATGATACACTGCACTGCATTTCTGACGTCTAGCGGCGTTCGTTAAGGACAAGAAACGGGCACAGCCGCCGCACTTAGTCATGCTCAATAAATACTCTTCACGGCTATGTAGTTCGAGAGCCTGACAGCAGATGACGCCGGCGCGTGCATGTGCAATGCGTTGACGATGCGGATCAGTAGATACGGGGATGCACACACACCGCAATACAGTCACAGTAATGCTTCACTTATATGTTTTTCTAGTTCACTAATAATTAAAATAGGAGGGTAGATGATCAGTGTTATGTACAGCTACAGATTGATTTGTTTGATATTGTAGATCCAATCCACAACGACACTCGCGAGCAGCTACGTTTATTATATTAGAAACTGTGAAGAATTAAAACTGTTTGTTTTATTTATGGCACACAATAGCACAGAGGTCCACACACACACACACACACACACACACACAGTTGACATCTGTCACTCCTCTCTACTACTAACTCGATAACTTCACACGTTCCCGAAATAAAGGGTCTTGACAGACGTACAACAAAGTTACCTTATAGGGGTTCCGTTTATTTTCAATTGAGGTATAAGACCCTAAAAATCGACTACCTGGAAATGTACCTGATATAGATACTACATATTTATATTATTATTGATTTTATTATTTTTGAGCCAGTCCATCTCCCATAATTAAAACGAATTTAACAATACTTGTACATCAGTCACTAAAATCTAAAAAAATTAAAACAAGAATCCTATTAAAATGGTATCAAACTGATGAAAAAGTAACACAAGAAACCATTTAAACAATTTCTAGACAGTAACCAAATATTACAAAATCTATAGACGCACATTATGTTTTGTTAGAATTGGTTGCCGCGTTACTGTGAATAAATATATCTATTTCTCCCCTACATTTATATACATATGTAAATAAGATAAGATGCACGTATTCATTCAAGAATCACATGCAAGATATAAACTTGAAGAAGGCTCAAGATATGTTTGCCACATACCTTGGCTTGCAAATCTAATTATATTTACAATAATTGCTATCCTAAGGTGGTAAGCTCAAGGAGAATGCAACAGTGGTGGCCCACCCATTTATTGAGTGCAGTCAAATATTTATACAAAGTATTAGCTGAGCCCCACGGTGTTACTCACGTTTAATTTTGTACCTTTAGAAAAACAATCGCAAGTAACTAGTATTTATATAAAATTTGCTGACCCGGTGAACTTCGTACCGAATATTTTTCTTTCGTAAATATTTTCTAAATTTCTAAATAACTTATTTTAGTAATTATACCCGACTCAACTTCTCATACTTTTATATTGTTTTTTCAGGTTATCGTTTAATTCATTTGTACACAAACCTTGTCTCAACAATAACGAACACATAAAAAATAATTATTCAATTTGTCGCATTCGATTGGAAACTATCCGTGTACATACCTAGATTTCAACGATTCGTTTTTATTTATATACATATATATAGATAAAGAGATGAAAAAAAATATCTAATTAACTTCTATTTTTAATTTTTATGATGTCCTTTAAACACATCGTGTATATGATCTTTGACCGTAGGGTAAATATACCACTGGTAAAAAAAACACTGACACAATACTAATATTGAGTCAATGGTAAAAATTACTTCAATGTATTATTAAATCGAAGTCCAGTAGAACTATATATTTATAGGTCATACCGTAAAATGTTATATTTATTTAAATACAGTTATACTATTTTATAAAATTCTGAAGCTTTTATTGCTATTTAGATGATACAAAATTTTAATGTGGGGAAAGCTCTGTATGCCAGAGACGTCTAAGCAAATTTTGGCTGGATTATACACTACAATATTTTTTATGAAAAGTGTGACCTCCAGAGTGATAGATGGGGTGTATGATTCAAACAATAAAAAAAGTTAAAACAACAATTAAAGGTTGCTAAGAAAGCAAAAAAAAGTTTCTTAGTAACTAACATCGTGATAGAAAATAACATATTTTCTAGAAGCGCCACCTGGCTTCAGTTATTGAAACTAAGTATTTCTTTAGTTTTCAAAACTTTATATAGATGGCGTTAGCATACTTTGCTAAAAATAAACAGGTTTTCTATTAGATGGCGCTGTATAACATTGAGTTTACAAGACAACGGCAAGATTATGTAACCTAAGTACACCGCGAACAAAAACTAATCACTGGGACAGAAATGGTTCTGCTACCCACTTGTAGATGACACTAACGGTATGCAGTAGTAATAAAATTATAAAAAATATTAAAATATGTCTCTTTTTAACTTGACCATTGACAGCTTATAACAGATAGTATTTTTGATATTTCGTAAGACGGTCTCAATTTCATCTCAACCACAATTTTATATATATTTTTTTACTGCCGGAACTACTGACGTTTATTTTTTTTTGTATGATCACGCATAACCTTTTACAGAGAAGTCGGACTTTAATCATTATTTTTGTAATCGAAAGGGTATGCACCCGAAGTGGTCCCATTGCCACCATATCAGGATTTTTGTTGGATCCCAAGGAAATCGAGAGAAACCCTCAAATTTTATAGGCACTTACTGTGTTTTTCATATTCTTACTAAATCTATTACGGTATTTACATTGGTTGGTTGTCATCATTTAATGATGGAAGATACAATTTCTCAACAGTCTGAAGTTGGAGGATATTTTTTTCAATTTTATCTATATCTATCTTTATTTGTATTATAACATATTATTTATATTGTCTTCTCAATTTAAACAAAGTGATAAATGACACATTTAATTATATTAACTAGCAATTGTACATAATGTCTTCGAAGACTTGGATAAAGTAAAAATACAAGTAGGTACAGGGAAAAGTATAAAATGTTTATTATAAGAACTATAATAACATTGTCAGAGATAAAAAAATTACAGGTTAGGTCAAGGTTTTTTGATTAAAAGCTCTACCTCTTTATTTTGCGTTTGTACTTACATTTTGCTTGCCTAATTTTGTTGTTCTTTCTTCTCACTATTTATTTCGATCTATGATCTTCGTGCAAATTACTTCGGCATTCTTAAAAAATGCATTTCTTTTCTCTGGGTTCATCAGGGGGTGTGCCTCTTTCTCCACCAGCTATACCACGAGACGTTATTCAGCCTCGTACTTGACCGCCCTGAATACGGAACATTCAAAAATAACGTGTTGGACGGTCACCTATTAGACTAGGTCAGTTAGTTGAACCGTATTTATTACTTTGGCTAACTTTGGACCGCTATTTTGAATAATATCCCAACAAAATCATTAATTTATAACATTGTCCAGAGAATCTTTTAATATATAAAATATAATAACCAGTCATTTTGTATAATAGATATTTATTTACAATGACTGTAATATATACAAAGAAATCCGCTATTAGCGATGTGGTGACGCTGTCTTGTGCCTTTACACACTATCATACAGAACGTTCAAAAATGTCTATCATATTTGTATTAAATCTATTTTTTATAATAAAAATCAACTTTTATTACTGAAACGTAATATCTTGATTATGTTTAATATGCGCTAACTTAATTCCTTATCTATGAATCAATGTGCCCCAGATGACGTAAAATAATTTTTTAAAAAGTAAAAATACTAACAGTGTTGGGAACGACGCTGTCTGTAATAATAATATTTCTGTTCTATTCTTGAGTAACTCTATCAAAATAGAATTTGGTGTAGACAATTGCGCAGTCATGTCTGTAAAACCAGGTGTGATTGTGGAATCTGAAGGTATAGAGCTTTCAAATTGCACAAAACTCAGATCTCTGTCTGCAACCGAAACCCACAAATATCTCGATTTTTCGCAGTCCTTAGGAATCCTTGAATCTAACATGAAGCAAACGTTGCAGGAACGCTTTTTTGACTGCCTGAAAAAGTACTTAAAAGTCTTCTATCAAGGAGTGCAAGCCTTCAATGGTTGGGTCGTGCCGGTTCTGATGTATTCCTTTGGTGTACTTAGATGGATACAAACCATATTAGATGCCCTTGACAGGAGAGCCCGTATATTGTTGACTACATTTCGAATTCACCACCCACTTTTCTATGCATAATTTTAAAAAATAGAGCATTCTGTATTCCTTCTCTACATAAACTATTCGTGAGCGAAATTTCATACTCCTCCGTCAGTGCAATTTTTGTAAAAACGGGTACAAAGTTTTTGTTTCACGTTGATATAACCGCTATCGCCTCTGTTCTCTTGTTTTATTTGATTTGACCACGTGATTTGGCGTTGAGAGACGTCCTCACCATACATTTTTTAGTTTTCTTATAATATATTAACGTCATCGGGGTTTGTAGTGGCCGACGATGTGCCTATATTTCCCAGATATGTATTTAGAAAAATATAAAAAAAACTATTTTATTACAATTCTTCACCTTCTACTTCGGGATCAGATGGTCTTGTGAAAGATGCATCAAGTTGTTATTATTTCTTATAAATAAATAAATATTTCGGACATCTAACACTCAACGCCATCTAATCCCAAACTAAGCAGAGCTTGTATTATGGGTACTAGACAACTGATATAAATACATAAATATTTTTTTTTGTAAATACTTACACATTATACATAGAAAACACCCGAACTCCGAAACAAATATTTGCAGATCATACAAACGTTTGGTCCGACCCAGGATTCGAAGCCGAGACCTCATGGACAGCAGTCGCGTACGCTACGACTGCGCCACCGAGGCCGAGGCGAGTCAACAACAACATACAACTGGTACACAAAGACTATGGTTTAGTTAAAACAATTTTTTGTAGGACCTTGACTCCCAATTTTAAGTGGTGGCAAATGGAGTATAGAAGCCCTTTGTATGTTCATAATTGAGATGACACTTGACAAGTCCAGGGCAGATTTCCTAAAATCCATACTCCTACGAAGACTATCAATACTATACATACACTGATTATGTTTACAGTGACATAATTATGGTTACATTTTTATCGCATAGCTGCCAATGATAAGTTATTTGATAATAAGTAAGTTTAACCGGTTATAATCGGCAATTCTGAGTTGCCCCTTCAAAAATTCAGAGCGACACTGGATATGCAGGGGTGATGTGGGCTCTGATGACCGCTCTCTCTCTCAATTAAAAGCCAGAGTAGATTTGCTAATACGGATTTTACAAGAATCGGAGTGATACCACAGATCCCAGTGAAACCGGCTTACTGGTGCTGAAATATATCTCTTGCACGATTACGTTAGCGATGGCAATAATAGATCACACAGTTAGTGTAGTAGTTTAAGTGGTCATGGGTCGTCATACTACCGTCTTAGTTTTCTGAGTGTTATAGGCTTGGTAGGCAGGTATTTATGAAATTTCTAAAACAAAGCATGAAATAATTATATATACTTCTACGTGCTACTTAACTCATTCATTTTGTAAGGGGATCGTTCCCAAATCTGGGTGCAAGCTACACCGTAGCCTATCTAGGAGAAAAGCATGTCCTCTTGCATGTACTAATACACTGTAATATGTTATCCAGTTCCGGTTAAATATAAATAAATAAATCGATATTAGGCATATTACAAGGTAGAAACCACTTCGAGGACGAGGTGAACGAAAGAATTCAACTGATTTGGGCAGCGTTTGTAAAACTTCGGCGGGTTTTTTCATCGTCGATCCCGCAGAAAGACGCGTATGCCTAAAGGCGAAAGTCTTTAATCAGTGCGTCCTACCTCTACGGTACGGCTGTCCACTAGTTTAAAGTTGCTCAGCTTTCTAAGAAAGTGCTAAGCTTGGCATTTCTCTTAGAGATTGTATCAGGGATGAGGTGGCAGAGAACTAAGGTAACTGTCATACCCTACAGGATTAACAAGCTGAAATGACAGTGAACTGGGATAACCATTGCGGTAAACGGATTCTTGAGTTGAGACCGTGACTCAGCGTAGTGCAGGATGTCCACAGGCCAAGTGAAGTGATGGCTGACAGGAACTGGATGCCCAAAATTTTTGGAAACCGAAAATCAGGGTCATTGTTGTCCGTAAGAGATCGCTGTGAGCGATAAAACTGCCGATTGTAACATTTACATATTTCGTTACTCATACTTTTAATTTTTTGCAATTAATGTATGAAATAAGAATATTAATAAAAAGTTGTCATAACTGCCAGGTACAATAAATTTATGTAATGGTTTTATATTAAACACGTTCGATGAACCACGTTCGAGAATACAATTTATTCGCCCATAATAACGAGTACTCGGCATCCGGCAAGTGATTATGTTGAAGACGTGACTTTGAATAAGACAGTGCCTCTTTTCGATCAATAGTATTCGATCGTTTTAAATGAAAGACTAGGGAATCAATGATGGTAATATTTATAAGCCTTTGAAGGTACATTAACGTTTTCTTAACTCTACTTTGAGAAAAAAAGCAATAATATTTGAAATATAGATTTACATCATAGCTATTGACTTGCAAACACTCATATTAATGTCGACTGCCTCGTTGGTGAAGTCGTATCGTGTACGACTGCTGAGCTTGAAATCTCGATGATTCCCTTGACGGACACAATTTTTGTATGATCAGCAAATATTTATTTCTGAGTTTGGGTGTATATATCTATGTTTTTACAAAAAAAAACTAAATATAAATATAATAGCTTCATAATAACAAGCTTTATTTTTTTTCACAAATATATGACTTAATAGTAGGTACAATAGTGACTAGACTTCCGGATTCCACCTTCTTGAAAGTAATCACCTGAAATAGTCTATAAAAAGGTAACCAGTGTTAAAGGTTTTAAATATGTATTCATATTAGTTGTTTAGCACCCATAACACAAGCTCTGCTAAGTTAAGTATTTTTTAGGCTTTGTGTGTTAGATGTCCAAAATATTGGCATTTTCTTTATGACTTATTGTATCACATATATATTATTACAATTTTAAATATACACATAAAAATACATTCAATAAATATAAAAATATACTAGACCAGCGACTTAGGGAACAGGGACCAAGAAAACAGTGGTTAGGGCTCCAAAGACAGGAATCACCTCACATTATGAGCCATGTCAAGGAAGGCTGACCTCTGTATCAGATTATTGATTCAACTTTTTAACTACCTTGTTAAGACTACCTACACAATGATCACCTAGTCTACATCCCAAATATCGATAATCTCGTGAAATAAATCCAAATATTTTATTACTATTATTTATGTTCGGAAAAAAACCGTCTTCTGGACCCATACAATGCTTAGCGTATGTACTTGAAATGTGTATAAGTTTTAACGTGTATTTTCTTTCCAGGTAAGTTCATCGAAAATATTACGACCAAGACCTAGATTGCTATGGAAGTAAGCAGTAAGTGGTTTTCTAAACGGTTATGGCAGCTTTTGGAGTTCAGAGGAAATTGAGAATAATAATATTATCCACGACGAAGTATTTCGCTAAGATTTTTTAAGAGTATTTGTAAAGATACAAAGTATTCATCTACAACTAAGTATAACCTAATTCTATAAGGTTTACACATATACATAGAGAGTTATTACGAAAAATAGGGAATATCAATGTACTTCTTTGCTTTTTCAAGTAAAAATACTCATTTGTTAAAAAAATATTATTTCGTGTACGTTTTTCATCCGTTGTAATACAGAATTGTCAAATTCATAAATACGGCAAGTTACTGACAGAATAAATATCTATCAAAATAAGAAGTCATCATCTTCATCATCATCATCAGCCTATCGCAGTCCACTGCTGGACATAGTAATCTGTTTGTAATTTAAAATTAACAGTTGTTATACTA
Source organism: Hyphantria cunea (assembly GCA_003709505.1). Classification (NCBI taxonomy): domain Eukaryota; kingdom Metazoa; phylum Arthropoda; class Insecta; order Lepidoptera; family Erebidae; genus Hyphantria; species Hyphantria cunea. The sequence goes on along the minus strand of PKRV01002220.1, from coordinate 198,214 downwards.
AATACAGACAAAATTAATTACAGTTCTTATAATCAAAAAACAGATTTTCATATTTTTATCCGCTTTTCTGTTTCGGCTAATCACTGAAACGGCTGGACCGATTTTGACGGATATAAGGAGTAACGTAGGCACATTTTTTAGATAAGCTTGGTTTCGCTTGGTTCACCCGCTGTTGTTGTCGTCAAAGTACTATAACAATCAACCACTGGTAAAACGGCAGGGCTCAGCTAGTTGTGTCCTACTAATATTATAAAGGCGAAAGTTTGTAAGTATGGATGGATGTTTGTTACCCTTACACGTAAAAACTACTGAATGGATTTTAATGAAACTTTACTGTAATATAACTTACACATCAGAATAACACATAGGCTATAATTTATAAAGATACAATTCATACAATATCTTTGTACTGCAGGTAACATCGCGGAGCTCGGCGAGTATAAAATAAATTTATTGTAATTATTCTAAATGACTAAAAAGTTAAAAAGAGTCTGTCAGTAAACAAAATAATGAAGTCTTTCATAACATATTTTGTTGAAATTTCAGCAAAACTAAATAACGAGCAAACTTTTGCCTTCTAAGGTAACATTGTTTTTTTTAAAGTATTATTACGTCGCCAACATAAATTGAGCGGACTTGATTCTAAAAGTGAGCCTGTCATTATCTATGACCATCTGAGACTGCCGACCCGTGCCCACTTTTTTGGATATTAACCGCCCATTTCCGCACGTTGTTTCCCGACTGTAAAAGAGTTGTGTATTTCTTTTGTATGTATTTTCTAAATACATGTTTTTAAAGTTATACATCTTTAGGCGCGTTTGGGAAAAATGATGAGAGTAAATTTTTACGATGCGCGCGCACAACGTCACGAAAAACCTACACCCTGAAGCTATAGTCAACATTTAGGTTTTAAAATTTTTATCTTGTTACGCTAAAGAAGTATAACTAACGCGTGGTCATAAGTAAAACACAACCACTTTTTTTAAATGAAGTTGTGATGATAATATTTACGACGTTCCTCAATTTACAATATTTTGTATGAAGTTAACAATATAATACCATTATAATTGATGTTTAATACTGCCAAATATGTTACTACGGCTAGTTCAAATTTTAACATCACGATATTAAAACCGCAGACCAAATTACCTTTTAATATATTACAAAACCATTATTTATTTTAACAATCAAGTATATGAAATGCATAGTGATCAATGCATCTAAAGCGTACATATATTAAAGGCAGAGATGATAGATATCCTTCAGAAATTATATTCTTACCATTTTATAGCATCCAGATATATAATCGTACATATGATATACGATATTCTAACTTCATCTGAAGCACAGCACTCGTCGCTTCCTACTGTATGCGTTTTACATGTTTGTTTGCATACACAACATGTTATATTCACAGTGCGTAAGTTGCTTTTATTGAGAAGCCCAAAAAAGATCAGAGTGGCATGAAATGAGAGAGAAGTATGTCTAGTAGTGGACTGCAAACGGTAGATGATGAGTGGTTTTTAGAAAATAGCTAATACTTTTAATGTGAAAAAAGTCACAATCGAAGTTGATACAAACTAATAAGGAGTTTAAAAGTTCAACTAAGCACGATACCTCCATGTCAACGTCACGGTGACAGACCGAGAACGGCGACGTCACGATAAACCACCATGTACCCCGTCACACCCGAGCATAAATTAAGGCTTATCCTTGAGCGCAGCTTACATAATTATAATACAGTCGAATTGATATTTACGTATTCGGCTTCTTTGTTCACGTTATTTATATACGTAAATATATATATCTGTATATCCAATACCTTTAAACGAGCAATTCCTGTATATAACTATATATATATATAATTGGAATCTTGGAAACGGCTCCAATGATCCTCATGAAATTCAGTATGTACGGGGTTTCGGGATGATAAATAGATCTAACTAGGATTCATTTATAGAAAATTTACTATAACACAAAATATCGGTCATTCAGGTACTCCGTAATTGTTAAGGCCTACTCAGACCCAACCTTTTCCCTGATAATGAGAATAGTCAAAGGCGGTAACGTAGTTGTGTTTCTTGAAATTTGGGTGTCCATGAACGGTGATAGTAGCTTACCATGAAATGACCTATCTGCTCACCTGTATAAAACTATTCAGGAAATACAAGTGTTATCAATCTTAGTGGTGGCAATATACTTCGTATCGCAACCCGTTCTCTATATATACACTAGTCAATAATAAATAATAAAATAAAAAATAATAAATTAACTAGTAGAGAACAGGTCAATTGCCTTTGGCTAGATTAGGCAAACTTTAAATATGGACATAACGTTTACATAATGTATTGATGTAGTTTAAAATCTAGATAAATAGAAATAAATCACCGAACTGTATAATAGTATATATAAATAACTGCCTATCGATTGTACCAAATCGGATGATTTTTTTTATTTGTGGTTATCACTGTCAGGATAAGGTGTGTATAAAAAATTGGATTGGAAAATTAAAAGGAAACTGAAACACCGTCCAAATTGAAAATAAACCCTTGACTTGAAAAAATTTTTGGAATAATTAAAATATAATTATGCTTATAAGATACCTTTTCTTACACAAAATACAATTTTTTTCAGAAACTTATTAGTCGTGACCTCGATTAACAAGTTTAGAAATGTTATATAAGAAAACGGACAGTAGCATAAATTAAACAGGGTTGATACTTTGACCCCACCGGAAACCAGTGTTAATATCGGATGTGTTATATTCAATTTTAGTAATGTTGTAACCAGTACAAATATTTAAAAAAATCGAACAATATACACACAACGCCATCTAGTCCCAAACTAAGCAGAGCTTGTGCGATGGGACTAGTACCATATACCTTACAACTGACATAAATACATATATTTTTTTGTAAAGGCTCTTAAATCATACATAGAAAATACCCAAATTCCAAAAAAAGTATTTGCAGCTCACACAAACATTTGATTCAGCCTTCGAATCGAACCCCAGACCTCAAACTCAGCAGTCGCATAATCATCGAAACAAACTAAAATATACAGAAAAAACCTAATATACATACATGTTTCCTATTCTTTCATTGCTTTTATTCAAGTCTGTCAATTTTTTCTGGGTGTATACAATAATATATATCTAAGCATGTATATAGCACAGGCTCTGCCTAATTCGAGTTCACACGACCCAGTGTGAGATGTGTGATATATTATTGTTGTTACATTTTACTCATATTATCTTCAAAGCTGTAAAAATAAACCTTTATAAGTATACTTTGGTAAAGATATTACTCTCCCTAGCGTCACGTACACGGTAAAAATATGTACCTAATTCCAGGCAGCTTGACTAATTCTGTACAACTATATATTTTATAAATCTACGTCACACATTATTAGAACTGTATAATTGTTCAGTAACGTCCATAACTATATTAGAGATTGCGTGTCATTTTACTGTCAATATATTTTTTTAAATACTCAATATCATTTGAATTCTGGTTGCCATACAAATATCATTCGCAATCGTTACAGATGGTTGGACCTATTTTTATACCGAATTTCGATATTACCTAGTACTTAGGTTGTGGTAGACTGACGGTAGTCGCTTCACGTCAAAAATTGAAGTACCACCGTTTCTCAATAGATTTAAGGCCGACCCCAACCGAACTTAGAACTAAGAAGAAAGTATTAGGTTTCTTTTTATTGCCTACTTCATAAAAGCATACAGTTTTTCCAAATCTGTTACACTACAAATAAGATTTATGTTTTACGTATAAGTATCATTAGAACAACAACAACAGTAAAACGTTGGAGCTCTTTACGAACCTGAAATAAATAGCCATTAGTTGGACGTCATTAGAGGCTTGTCGCCAGCGATTATCGACGGAAAATAGCTCAACCAATCTAATCGTCACTTCCTACGTGGTTCCGTGTGAAACAAGCCTGTTCAACACAAGCTTTATGAATTCATTGTGTTGTCAAATAGCATGATTAGTGAACACTGCTACGTGATGGCTCAAATCCTATCTTTTGAAGAACGCATAAAGGGACTTGGATTAAAAGGAACGTATTAGAGCATCAATAATGGTCTTTTTAACTTTAAACACTAGTTTCGTTTCCTCCACTACTTTATTCCTAATATACTTGCAATTTAAACCTTTTTTCTTATTGTGACAATCTACAATAATCTAATTCTCCACAAACTCTCTTTAATTATAACTTTAAGTTAGCTTGAATAAAATTTAATATCTGATGTATAAAAATGTTGTGTTATAGTACTACACAGTTGGCCTAGTGATTTCAGTGGTCGCCACACCACTTCCTACTGCGCCAAGTGTTGTGGGTTCAAATCCTACATGGGACAACACTTTGTGTGATCCATAAAATGTTGTTCTAAGTCTGGGTGTACTTGGTATCCGTTTAATGTATGTTTGTTAAGATCCCCGCGACACAAGAATGTATATTACTAATGCGGGAGTTGTCTTTAAAAAAAAAAAGAAAAAAGAGTACATATTGAACTCCTTCGAAACACTTTGACTATTTTTTGGTATGCATGGATGGTAGGTCCGTGAACAGGTAGGCCTACTTTTATAGCATTAGATGATAAGTTTAGCCCTCTCTAGGAGTGTTTTGTTTTTTTATGATTTTAAATAAAAAGTACTTACAACCCTAAATTTTCACCCTTCTTTAATTAACCCCTATTTTAAAAACCATCTAAATGGCAAAACAAGGTTTGCCGGACCAGGTGGTTTACTTTATAGTTTACTTCCATTAATTTATAAAGGCTAGTTTACACTTTTGTGTATGAACAATTTGTTCATATAACTAAATTAAAGTAATCCTACTTATTATACAGTTACTAACGATTGTAGAAAGATTTGTTGTAAATTATATTTCAAACTGGCAGGCCTCAAAAAGTCATAGCCGGTTTCATTATATACTTCGTACTGGTGTTTACGTTTAAATTCATTGTAAGAAGTAATACATAAACAAATTTTTCGAACATCTAACACATAACGCCATCTAGTCCTAAGCTAAGCAAAGCTTACATAATGGGTACTAGACAACTGATTTAAATAGATATATAAACCTTTTTTTAATTCATACATATTATACACTGAAAACACTCAAACTCCGAAACAAATACTGTTCCGATGTAGGACTTGAACCCGAGACCAAGCATAGTAGTCGCATACGCTACCGCTGCTTCACCGAGGCAGTCCTAGATACGATTGACCCTATTGGGTTCATGCCAAAACGAAACGTTCTACAATACATTCAAAAATATCCACCTATTTTATACCTATCTACTATATTGAAATTTCTAATCTTCGTCATGAATCCATATATTATTAATTCGAAAGTAACTCTGTTTGTCTGTCACGCTTTCACGGCTAACACATGAAAAGATTAGGATGACGTTTTGCCTTGGTGATTTAGCGATTCTTTGACACTTCAGGAAGAATATAGGCCACAATATACCGCGGTAACCATCGTAACAACCAAAATAAACGCAGGCGAAGTGGCGAGCAAAATCTATCCACTATATTATTTCCCGAATTCTCCCTCGACTACTAGAACCTATACCTTATGTAAGAACCTATACCCACAAGTCCGATTCATAGTAGAATAAATCCTCTTTTCTCAATAGAAGCCTGTGTAGAGCAGTGGACTATGAAACACTGTTAATGAATCCTAACTATAAACCTACTGCTTCATTGGTCTGGCGTTGACGTATGCGGCTGCCAATCAAAAGGCTCAGATTCGAAACCCTGGTCGGGCCAAAATGTTATTGAGGTTTTCTGATTATAGAAATAGTTAATAACAGCTCGGAGTTATTGGTGTGTGAACCGGCGTGCCTCGGAGAGCACATGAGCTGTCGGTTCTGCGCCTGATCTCTCCCCGGCCGTGTCGGTTAACCGACCCATCGGATTATGAGAGAGGGGGAACAGACTTGATTTGACACACACACACATACACACACACACACACACATGTGCACTATAATATCTAATGCGTAGTTGGCTAAGAGACCATCCTAACCCTGCAAATGGACTAGATTACGTCTATAATAAACGTTGTATACCTTTCTACGAAAAATGGTTATTATTAGCAATGTAAATGATACTACTTTAATCGTCACGTCGTCCTCCTGTGATTCCTGCACCCATGAACATACGGAGTTATGACTCCCATGAATGGTCGTACCATCATGGAACATGCAACGCCATTATTCAGAAGTAAATTGGAGAAGTTAAAAGTATAACATTACCTCCTTAGCGCTTCAGTGATTAAATTTAGCAGAATTAAGGATACACCTTTTTAAACAGGGACCATATAGTTGTAATGGATACAAAACATTATAGTTATAATGTAAGCCGTAAGAAATCTACACTATTTGATATTACGATTAATTGAATGTCTTTCTTATTCTTCTTCTTTTGATTAAATGGCAACCAGCTAACCATCTATTTCTGCCAATGTCGAGTGTTCAAAGTCTTCAAGTCTTCGTCGTGATGAAAATAATGATAAAAAATATGGATGAGATGAAATGGGGACCGTTTTCAGAAAAAAAACAATTGTATGTTGTTCTTAGAATAAACAATGACAGTCGAAATCCTACATGAAGACGTGACACTGGTGCGACAACATAACAAATCGGTCAATGTGATTATAGATGTCCGTTATGTACGTAAAGTTGCAGTGAGGGTAACATTGTTTTAACTTCCAACTGTTGAGATTTTGCTTGAGTACATTTTTTTGTGTGAAACAAGTGATGCCACTACAAGCATAAATATTTGTTATCTCAGCTAGATAATTTAATAAATAGAAATGGCATCTTTTAACCCAACTTCCTAAAAGGCTAGGTAATAGTTTTGTCAGTCTATGTATGTTTACCAACGTAGCGCCTCATCTACCCGGGTGAAACCATCATTTATTCAAGGGCTAGACTCTTGTCTATACAGCTTTTTCCAGATCTCCCTATAAAGAACCGCGTCCTTGATCGTCTTAAACGTCACGACCGCCACTTTTTCCTTGATCTGGTCGATATAGCATAAAAACATAGGATATGTAAATTTTGATAATTTTTTATTAGTAGTCGGTTATAATTCTTTAGTTTTTTCTCTTTCATTTATTCATTATTACAACCAGTTAGACCATGTGTTGGGAAGTGAAACACAATGCCTGAATGCACAAAAGTGCTTGGACGCTATTGGATTGACCTCACCCTTTTTAGAGAGCCATGGTAAAAAAGAAGGGAGAAAAGGATCAGCATCGGGCTTTATAAGGCATTTTATAAATGTGTTGTTTGAATTTTTTCTGTGCAACGAAATGGGAAGCACAGTACACTGTGCATCCAAAGAGAAACATTATTAGTTTCCACAATACTTAAAATTCCAAAATTGTCTTGGCCAACTATACTTCCGTCCGTGTGGAAGTGTGCCAACCTCTAATGACAAGTAAAAAAGTTACACGGTATAGGTAGAGGTGTTTTTGTTAGAAAGCTTTGACTGCTGAGAAGGAAGGTTTTGTTCTGTTTAAGAAAAAAATATAAAAAAATATGTTACAATCTCCCACATCAACCAACATTGACCTTGTAGAAAAATTTTGAGGAAAGTTTATTAACATTCCAAAATTGTAAGTGCGCAATCACAAAGGAATCAAGGTCAAAATGCAAAGGAATTAATACAGCATGGAACTTTAATACATGTTTAATTTTCATACATAAATACACGTAATAAGTAGAATATCTTAGATTAACCTTAAATGATGCATATACATAGCGAAACCAGTCAGGTGTAAACACAAATAAATAAAATAGTTGTTAAGCATGAAAAAGCGAATTTAATTCTAGAATGTATTGCAACAAGTTCCATCAAGTGCCGACAATTGCGAGTATAAATTACTGAATCTCTTAGCATATGTTTTTCTATTTGTTATAATGTTGATAAGTACAAGTTGAACAAGCAAGGCAGCGTAAGCCAACAAACGAACAACAAAATAAAAATTTGAACTAATTAGCGTTGTGTGGGGCGTAACGATCGATAAGTAGCGACTGGCCAACCCACGTGCTTCAACAAAATCGATTGCTTACATGACATTTTAAGTGTGGAAACATACAAAACTTTTGATGTGACGAACCTAACTATCATATTTCAAAATAACTTTTAAATAGTCTCGTTATATACTATAAAGTATTTAAATTTTAGTTTATTTTTCTACCGATGACTAAGTGCAGCTTAAACAAACAACGTGACCACTGACGTTATTATGATTATTAATAAGTTTTCTTTTAATCACTTTAAGACGAACAAATAGGGGTGACCGTAAGATTTCATTGATAGTAGCGAGCTTTAACCGGTTCCCATGGCCCCAGAAAACACTCCGATTATATCCACACTAAACTGAAGGAACATCTCTGTAAAATGTTCGCAACCAATGTACATCTGTCTGTGGTAGGTATGAGAAATGTAAGTCAAGATCATATCTGGAATGAGGCGTGAACATAATGTATAATCCTTTACAATCCTGGAAAAAAATAACAGTAACATCCATACATAGATAGTATATCAAACTGGCTGATCTGAACCGGTTCCAGTTTTCATATTTCTATCATTTCCTCTACCAATACAACTTTCTTACTTTGTCAATGTGATACAGCTGCTTGATGAAAGCTTCTACTTCAATGAATACTTGTTTATTTTCAAATAGTCATCTTATATTATACACCAACAATTTAGAACGAGATGTTGATGGGAATATCCTATAAATTAGTAACCAGTCTTTGAAATTGATGGAACAAGTTTTACTTGTTGAGAAATTCTTTGAACAACATTTTATTTTCTTGTCTATAAACTGCAATAAATAGTAATAATAATGTAAATAAATAAAAAATTACGGACAATATTCTACTATTAAAACATAGCATATGCAGGACAGTGTCTTATAAAGTAAAGAGTACTAAGAACATAAGCCTATCTACATGAAAATTGTTCATAAATTTAGCAAGCTAAATATTGAGAAAACGATAAACCTGTTTAAACATTTATAGATACGTTAAATTTACTTAATATATCTACCCAGCGTCACTTTATTCTAATTAAAATGAAACTAACGACACCAATGTAAGAAATGTAAGAATATAAGGCAGTTTAAACTACAAAAATATAAATACAAACACGGAATATATTATACTTAAAAAACATAATCTTTAGAAAGGTGAAATAAAAATGTCACGTTTCGAGAATATACGATATAATATAATACATATTTACACTTGTGTGTATTTAAAACTGTTGTCATGATTGTACTGGAAGTTTTTTGAACACAGTCAGAGACTATATTTCCATTCTTGTGCAAACCATGTTTATTTATGAATGTAAAACGCCCCAGAATAGTTGTTAGTATAGTATATAATAACTAAGTGTCGATTTCATGTTCCTTATTTCTTACAACGGTTCATGTGATCCACTACTTGAATTATGTTTAGTTTTTATATACCTCTTTGCTATGAAGGTCTGAGAAAATCGATGGTGCAGACCAATTGGTCCTACATCAAAGGCATTTTAGCACACGATGTGCAACACCTTATCTATTTTCCTTTGGGAAAAACCTTCATAGTTACAGGATACAGCTAATTATCATAAAAAATCAATAAACTCAGGGTTGTGACATTAGTTCCGAGGTCATAAGCAAGACGTCGAGCAAACTTATAGATCCTTAGAAGAACCATAATATCATGAAAAAAATGAAAAACAGGACAAGAGACCTACAATCATCGAACTGCTTTCGGCTTTCCCAAATATCAGTCCTAATTTAGAGCTAGTTGAGTTAGAATTTTATAAATTGCAATATAGGACTAATGCAGTAGACGAGTCACCTAATGGTAACTGAGTAATGGCGACAGATCATGATCCGGATGAAACTTTGGTTCTACCATAGTTCTGCCAAAAAGTTTTAGAGGAACCTACTACTTTACAATTTACAGTCATAAAGGTGTTGATGATGTACTCCTAGCGGATTTCGACCTTGGCGGCTAGTCTCAACGAAGACCAGCCAACAACGCAGTAGATATTGTACAGCACACAGTGCAATTTCTGTTCTCTACCTCTCACAATCCGATGGACGGCTAAACGACAGGACTGGGGAGAGATCAGGGCCAGTACCGACGCCTTTACCTACTCACCTAGACCCAAGTATCCCAACTTCCAAACTCCGGATTGTTTTCAAGAATTTCTATAATTAATTATTTAATTAAATATATATAATAATTAATTAAAATAGAAAAATAAGTTACACTTTTTACTTACAGTTATAGCAGCTCAGTAAAACCATTGATAGTGGTAAAAATAAAATAAGATAGTATGAACTTGTAATAAAATAGTAATTAGCAATCTATCAATTTGTATTCTTTTTGTGAAAATCATTGAAGGTAACAGGTCAAAGGTGGTTTAAATTTAAAAAAAAACAGCAAACTCAAGGTTGTGCCATTGGTAGTGAGGTCGCAAAAAGCAAGTTCTGAAATTCATTGGTTAAATCAATTGGTCTTGTATCTGAGCCGTACCACTACTAAATAATACCAGTAAATATAGTGTAATGTTTACAAGAGGTAGTAAAAAGAGATTAACTTTAGTTAGTATGTTATGCAACCTATATACGCGATACCACCTTTTGATAGGCCTTCCTGGCAAAATAATAAAGCATATGAACAGGCCACTAACAACCTCGCATTTTTGGTCAAAAGCAACCAAAGATTACGTAACAATGCTCTTGTGAGAGACCATGGGATATACCAAGGCATGGTGCCCATAACGTTTTAGAACTTACCATTATCATAAGTATAAGAGTAAATAGTAGTAAAATACTAAAAATACGTAAGTAAGCAAGAAATAAATCGGACATTATACAAATGTGTTATTATAATGAAACCCACAACGTTTTCCTTCGGTGAAACCGTAGCTGCTTATTTAATCTTGTATATTTTCAAGTGTGAGTTACTAATTTGGCAAAATATTAATGCTGCCTCCTGAATATTGCAATATGGGCGCAATTTACCTTTCTGGAAATTTCCGGTACTGAACAATTATTGGAATCTTCTCCAAAAGTAGCTATTATAATATCTATGAATATATATGAGTACCTTCGAGGCTGTTATTATGTACTCAAATATAATAACAACGTATCTTGAAAGTTTCCACCTCCATAAGTTTCTGTTAGAACATTCAGCTGAAACACAATATTGAGATTAGTATCACTGATCAAAATTTACCGTGAGAGAGAATTGCTTCAGCATATATGGCTTGCTCGACTGGAGTCATACCACGACCTCAAAAAATGCAAGTGTTAAAATCATTCACGTTTTTATTTTTACTCAGTGAATGATGATGTAAGACTTTCAATTGCTGCCTCGCTATATCGGTGATAGCATTGTGGATTCAACCTCCCATGGGACAATACTTTGTGTGATTTACATATCTGTACGTTCTTTTCTAAATATATTATAATAATTATTATTTTCGTAATTAAAGTAATGAAATTCATTATGTAGTAACAGTTTAACTTGTATCTATATTAGAAAAATAAATTATATGATTACGCTGCAGTCTGAGGAGAGAGATAAAGTATCTTTTTTTACTCGAGGAATGCTGCATGCACCATACCCTTATTGGGGAGAGGAATGGCGTGTGTGAGACACACGTAGGACCGGTCTACCCACTAAACCCCGCGTTGGACTGCCTCGGCAGTTGGGAGGAGCTCCAGGAACGCATCGGCGGCTTCTGGAGTCTCCCCTTTTTTTTACGTGGTGGGATGCCTTTACGCACTTCGCTCCCCTCCCACGGGGACAGGGGGTTCACTTTGTGTGGGACTCCTGACTGACTCGCCAGACTACCCACTAAACCAACACGGTGTGCCACTCTGCGCCTGAGACGGGAGAGATCCGGGAACCGCTTTCTTACGCCATCCGGACCCCTCCCAGCGCCTGCCTGCACTGAAGCGGTCACCGTCTTCTGATGTTAAACTCTCAAAGTGNCCTTTACGCACTTCGCTCCCCTCCCACGGGGACAGGGGGTTCACTTTGTGTGGGACTCCTGACTGACTCGCCAGACTACCCACTAAACCAACACGGTGTGCCACTCTGCGCCTGAGACGGGAGAGATCCGGGAACCGCTTTCTTACGCCATCCGGACCCCTCCCAGCGCCTGCCTGCACTGAAGCGGTCACCGTCTTCTGATGTTAAACTCTCAAAGTGGGCGACGTACGGCACACGCGTAACGTCGCCCCCCTCGCGGGTGGCCTCTGAAGCGGATGGGGGGAAAACCCGTCCCGCCCATCCGCGGCCACTTTCAGGGCGGCATGAGGCGCTGGTAGGCGCGCCTCCGCCGCCCGGTTCTGGAGTCTCCCCTGCCGTAACCCACGGCTGAGGTACATACATCCCGAGGTGTACATAGTAATCCTCGGAGCAGCTTGCATGTCAAAATCATGCGGTAGCCCCATACGATCCATGTGGCCATCTGCCGCTGCAGACTCCTGAGTTAAGCCTCACAGCAGGAGAAACCCTCAAAGTCTTCTGACCAGACTGGTGCCTCATACTTCTTTCCATGGTCCCTCGAGATTAGGTAGTAGATGAAGTAACACCCTTGCTATCCCTCGTACTCGGGGGAGAATTAAGTTACGTACTTTGTGTAAAAGCTTATTAACTTTTTATTAGACGTATCTAAGCCTTAAATTACAAGCTCTTGTAGAGTTAGTGCACATAACCTTCTTTTGCCGGTTAGTAAAAAAATATATATTTCAGACATCTAATATAAAGTGAAAAAGTAATTTGCAGATATCAATGTAAAGAATTTATATGAAATTACGATTGAATCTCAATTGCAGGAATTTGAAACTTTTTAAATATCTAATTTTACAAAATATAATTTGGAGATAAAATCGTTTATGCGTATGGTCAACTCTAGTTCACCGCTAACCATAATATTTTGAATATTAATTTTATTATTTAGTAACGTAATCAATTTTATTGATGATAAAAAATAGGTATCTTCTATATTAATTCCCTTTTCTATTACTTCATTTAGTGTCAGTTTATAAGTCTTAATGAAGCAGAAGGTCTTCCTAATGAAAAAGACGAAAGCCTTCTAATTATCACATCACCTCACCATCACCCAAATGAGTATTTTGACGAGATTGAACCCCTCCTTAGAATGAATCCCTTCTAAATAACAACAACAAAACAACAACAATCCATAATGTCCCACTGCTGGACTCGGGTCTCCTCTCAGGAGAGGGTTAAGGCCATACATCCCCACGCTGGCCAAGTGCGGGTTGGGGATTGGCAAGAATACGTTGTGGCTACGTAAATTTTGCCGTCGGATGTTTTTAAGCCGCCCGAAGGCCTCCAACTAAGCTTCACGACTGTTATCGTATGATAACAACCGGGACCGACTGCTTAACGTGACCTCCGAATCACGGAGACGCTCATGGTAACATGCCACCAGCGGTCAGCCATCCAGGTACTGACCGCGCCATCGTTGTGATTGTTTCTAATCACCGAGTGCAACTAGGCTATGAGCGCCTCCTAAATAACCATTGTACAAATATATCTTAGAGGAGCATCATTTATAGTATGGTAGTTAGGCTTTATAGCTGCTCATAACTCAGTTGCACTCGGTGATTCGAAAGAATCACTGAAAGTGACCAACGACGGTGCTGTCAGAACCTGGATGGTTGACCACTGGTGGAACGATATGATAAGCGTGTCCGTAATTCCGAGGTTACGTTAAGCAGTCGGTTCCCATTATTGTCAAAGGTTAACCATCGTGAAGCTTAGGTGGAGAACTTTGGGCGGCTTGAAAACATCCAAAGGCAAGAAAACGTTGCCACTACGTTGTCTTGCCAGTCACTAACCCACTCTCGGCCAGCGTGGGAATGTGTGGCCTTGGCACTCTCCTGACAGGAAAGATGAGCCCAGCGAATGAAAAGTTATTGAGGTTATCGTAACTTTAAACACTTCCCCACAACAATTACGGGGATTCGATGACAGTTCCAGCAGCGTAAGTTTTAATGGGTGTGGGTAAGTTAGTTATTCTAATTATTTCGTTTAAAGGGTAATATTTTGTTAATAGTAATAATTTCTTCTTAATAACTTACGTTGATTTTAAATTAAAAGTGGAATGGTACTAAGCCAAAATTTGATAATAATAATAAATACTTTGGCCGTCTGAAGGAGTCGATGCTCAGCCAAGTTAACCCTATCCAAGTTGCATTCTACAAATGTAATCGTTAATATAAATCTAACTAACGATTCTTAACGCTGAGTCACGTGGTCACAACAAAATATTAGCCAATGAAACAAGAGAATAGAGGTGGTAACAGATTGTAAAAAGGGGATCGGATCGAAACACTTGCAACTTGGCTTAGGAGTCTTGTCCTTATTCGCTTACACAGCAACGCAGGAATTGCTTAAATATTGCCATATTCAATTTGTGCCGCAATATTGCTTTACCTCGTCAAATGTAAAATAAAAAAGTTTTGTATAAAATTATGTAAAAGAGAACATTTCAACATATTACAGAATTAGTATAAAATTGTTGTGCAGGCATAGAGTTGCACGTTTAGGCGATGCTTTGACTTCAATCTCTCTCTAAACTCTTACTCATCATAAATAAATATGAATAAATTTATCGATATTCAGTGTTCAAGATTCGAGTCCTTTTTAAGAGTAGACTTATTTAAAAATAAGCAATATGGTATGGTAAGACCAGCTGTATGAAAGAATTTGTATATACTGTTGGTAAAAAGTCAATTAATTCTATACGCTTTTTTGTAGTGAAAAATACCGTTCGTCTCCAGAAATTTCAGCAGACATGTGTTAAGAATAGTGATGGAAGTAATTTACTTCCATCGATACGCTATTTATACGTTACGTTACTGTAGTAACGTTATCTATAAATAACAGTCGGGGGACAAATAGGTTTCGTTCAATAATAGTTGTGTAGAGAGCAGGCAAACAAAAATAATTAGTGGTTCAGTTAACTATTTAAAAACATTTTTCAATTCAACTAGACATCTTAAAGCACATCAGTTACCGATTTTCGTAGATACTTTACTTTTGCTCAGTTTTTTATTTACTTCTAAGGTGAATTGAAGTGTGCAAAAACTGTTAATAGTATTTGGCTTAAATTTATTACACTTCTTCTTGCGTAATAAATTATTTACATGTTTTTAAAAGATCAAACTTTCAATTTTACAATATACAATGATGACAAAAGAGTTAGGATTTTGTGTACTTTCTTTAAAAAAATATATTGTTTATTATTATAAACAATATATTTTTTTGTTGTTAATATCTAGGGGTCTTTGACTAACTTGCTTATTCGTATAAGGAAGCAGTGATATAAAATAAAATGTGATAATTGGATGTGACGATGATTTACTAGCGACAGTTTTTACATTGTTGCATCAATATCAAAAAGCGTGGACGCAGCCACGCGATGGAGTAATACGACCTAAATACACTATATAGGTAGGTATATATATATAGCAGGTCTCTACAGTTTTTCCTATGATTCAATTTGAATATTTGTTGAATGATATCTTACATTATCTCATCCATAGATACAATATAATCATGAGCTAATACGATCTTAAAATTTCTTTAAAATTAATTATGTTACATTTATATTATAAAACAAAGTCGTATTAGTTACACCATTTATAACTCAACTTAAATCGCTGGACAATTCTTTTTTTGCTTTTGGATTTGTCTTTGTCCGATATAGGATAATAAGTTTTGAATATGAAATTTATATTTTAACAAAATGTTATATCATTAAAAAACAAAATCTTGCCGTCCCTCGTTTGTTAGACGGAACCAAATTCGCCGTGTCAGCTAGTTATATATATTTACGATTTCCTATTTATTTACATCACAATTACTACTATAATACAGGCAAACCTCATGCGATAAAGAGGCTAACTTATAATGTTAATAAGTTTAGGAAATATATATTTGTCAAGGTAAATATTTCATTCGCAAATTTCGGTCAGAATTTTCTCAGTTCTAAAGCCGTAGCTTAAGACGGATTAAGATACCATATCGTTTCGCCTCGGCTGCGTCATTCATTGCCCCAAGGCGAACAGATTTCGCTTCAAGGGTCGGTAATAATGATCTGTCCTTTAATTGCTGTCTTGTTTTGTTTTAATGATGCCTTTGTTTGTGTTATGATGAATTAATGAGTTATCTCTTTTTAATCGACTTAAAAAAAGTAGGATGTGTTGACAATTTTTTTATTGTTTGTTACCTCAGAACTTTCGACTGGATGAACTGATTTTGATGATTCTTTTTTATTTGAAAGCTGGTGCTTCCCATGTTCCCATTACAATTTGGTCTAGTTCTTGAAATTAGTTTCTTTTCTGTATTTTATTTTGTATGGAAATATCTAATTCGGATTTACAAAATATGAGATAAACACAAAATATAACTGTGTGATAAAACCTGAAGAAAGAAAGAGTTCTATGTTCAGTAGTTCTCAATTGAAATCTGTTGTTGTCAATTTATGACTTGAACAACCTGAACATCATCTTCATCATCAGTCATCATCAAGACGTGCACTGCTGGATATTGGTCTCCCGGAAAGTTCTCCCTAGTATGGGGTCCTGTGCTGCCCTCGTCCAACGGCTTCCCGCGACTTTCACCAGGTCGTTGGACCACCTTGTAGGCCTGAATGGAAAAAATAGTAAAATAAGATAACAAATAGTATTTCCAGGTTCTCTTTTCATATATGCTGGTAATATCAGATTTTGTTCGTTTTCTCTTCTACTTTGCTCTTACCTTGCTTATTTTCAGTGTGCCTCTGAATATTTGGGCAGATATCGATAGCAGTCTAGCGGCCTTCTTACGTGATATAACAATCAGACCGTTTTCTTAATTTTAATTGACGATGTATTTTTCGTATGTACTCATTACGGATCTCTTTTAACGCTGTAAGCCGGGTTGCGCTGCAATACGTGAGGGCTTTTGGTTGACTGGGTAATAATCCCATCCACTTCTCTATGTTTTACCCATAATTTGGTTATATAAAAACGGTTGGATACTTTCAATTTTTTGATTAAACGGCTATGTATTTACACTATAAATAATAATGCAGGCATAACAGAGGCAGGCACCATCTTAGTCCACGTGTCTCCAAAACTGTCAGTTCCGGCTCACTGCGCATCGGTGCATTACTTTGAACTGCGAACTTCATCGTGTGAAGCTTGTACGTGTGGACTATGAAATACAAAAGTTTCCAGTTTTCATTTAAAATTTACTCACGTATGTACCTATATGAAATCCGATCCGTCGGTATATGTGGTGGTCTTAGTTTTGTTGAATATTGAGTACATTTTCTGAATATTGTATAGTATTTTTAATAAATTTATATGAATAATGGCATACTGTTCTATTTCAACATTCGGCGATAAACGATTCGATATACGAGTAAAAAAATTAAAACCCAGAAAACATATTACAAATTAACTGAATAACTTATTTTACACTTCAAATACTGATATTTTATCTACGAATAGACCATAGCGATTGAATAAACACGATACGATTAGCGAATAATTAGTTGAGTTCCTCCACTGGCGCGTTTGATCCGATTACAACGCATTTTAAGCATCGTTGCAAGCTAGACTATGCTCATAATTCCTAAATTTATGCATATTTAATATATATAAGGGATGTTTTTCAGTCCTTCATTTTTTTTCATTCTAATGTAGCATAAGATAAAGGCAAAATCTTTCACTATCTCCCATATACTCTATCCTCTCCCAACGAAAAAGAAAACGAGGTATTGAAGAAAGCTCCCATTTTTACATAACATATATATAATTTTACTTGTTACATAAAACCATTTTTTTCTATATACATTAAAAATAAATGTAAATCATAATATTAAGACACCGTGAATGACTTATCTTATAAAATTGTAGCTGAAATTAAAAATATAGAGTGATAAAGCCATAGTACTTAATGAATTTTTCACCCTGTCATAAAAAAGGGAATATTAACCCGGACAGTTTTCATACTCGCCTGTTCCTTTAGCAAGATTCTAGAATATTAAAAAACGTACTTCATTCAGAAATTTAAAGAAAATCTAATATAAAACAGATTCTACCCAAATTTGTTTGATATGAAATCTGCTGTTGCATTTATTGCCTTATAATCAGTATTGAGAATAAATAAACCATAGTAACATCTTGTGTAATTCCCCGGCTCTAGTAAACATATCTATAAAAAACTTCGCCTGTGACTTAGTGGAGTAAGAAGTGCTCTCACTAACTTGGATGGAGCTATCTACGCTATATTTGTACTTGACACTCACTTCAACTCTTGAAAGAATATCTTAAGTCATTTGATTTATAATATATACAAAGTGAAGAATAATACTTAAAAAAACATTTGTTGTGACTTTATATATTTATATAATGTCTGTTTCTGTTGCTGATTATAACTGTAATCTCGTTGCACCTACCTTACAAAGTCTCTATACTCCCCGAGGGCTGGCTGACAGAGAATGTCTTGGGCATTAAGTCCGCTGGTGTACACAAATGCACGAAGTTGTAAAATAAAATAAATGTATACTATTGTTGTAAATTTGAAAATAACTATGTCTATATATTACGCTTTCAAGGCTAAACTGTTATATCAATTTTAATTAAATTCGGAATGAAGATACTTTGATTCTCGAGGAAGGACATGGCTAACTTTATACCGTGATAGCTGAGATACACGCGAGCGGAGCCGCGGACTAAAGCTAGTTCATAATGAATATGCTTAATTTACATAAAAGACTGAAATAGTCTACCATTTTTAAAAGTTTTTGAAATAAAACTTTTATACGATGGTATTGTAAAATTACTGAGGACAGTTATTCTTATATTCTATTTAAACGTATTTCTTAGGATTCTTAGTAAAATAGCAATGTTATGGAATTAAAATATTTTAGTTAAACTGTTTTCACTACAAAGTTGAAAAAACTGCAAAAGTCTATGCTGTTCTTTCGAAGAAATATGATATGCTGTTCTTTCGAATCTTTGGAATAGCTGTATTGTATAAATAATTGTAAAAATTTAACATAATAACAGAGCAAGAGAGATAGAGCTTGTATTTTGGTGACCAGATTGCTGATAAACATACAACTTATGTATTTCTATATGTAAATTTACAATTACATAAGTTAGTTTTTATTCTGCGTTTAGAGATCATTAACTTTTAACAAGTATGCATATCAAAGATAAATAACACTTAAACATAATTGTTAATTGTCCTAAAGTGGAAATCGAACCCATTTTCTCTGCTTTGGTAGTCAGGCAGTCAGGATCGCTTTTTAATATCTACCATTTAAGAAAACTCTACATTAATTTCTCGCATCGCGATATTTGTAACCGATCTCCTCCAAAACGGTTGGACCGATTTTTATTAAATTTGGTGTGCATGTCGGGTAAAACGGTAGAGACCCATCTCTAAAAATATTTCTTTTTGTCTAATATTTTTATTTTATTATGATATAGCATTGAACATGTATATATCCAAATATCCATATAACCAAACAGACACTATCAATCAAGTTAGACACTATCGCTATCAACTGGTATAGCTTATAACATACACAATAATATATTATTATGTAAGAATAGGTGAATAAGCTTTTTTTGTGGAGACTTAGTTGGGTATATAAGAAATATAATAGTTATTTACAATAAACGTATTCCAAGGCACCAAAGGCTGCGTATGAATATGCATAAAATGGTCAATTGAAGAACTCTGTCAGTTTAAGCTCTCATCGAGATAGGGCGTGTCTCTGTGATGAATGAGGAGTATTCGTTTTTGGTAACAACTTCACAGGGAAATGCAAATTTTCCATCGCCCTAGATGAATTACTTTCGGTACAAAATCACGCAAATTTAAATAAAGTAACATTGAAGCGTGAAATAAACCCCGACAACGGTCGAAATTTACATGTGATATACGTGTTATCAAATAAACTTTCTATTACATACAACACGTTATGTACTTTAACATTCTTCTATTACATGTAACAACATGCCTCAAACATAAGAATCACTTCCTAAAATATAGGAATACATCATAGATTATTCTATATAGAGCTAAGAAAATCCCCTACCTAACCTAACTCTGTAACGTGTGCCTTACTTTTGATATAGGTTTCAAATAATTGTCATTGATTAATAAAATATCAAAAGGCAGAACGATAAAACCAAAGAACTCCAGGATAATTGTTACAGTTCTGGAATTAATTCTTTTTTTCGAATATATTTGAAAATAAATAACTTTAATATTATTTTCAAATATCCCAATAGGTGTTGATTCGACAAATACATACAAACTGTAAAGTGAACAATCCAACTTTACAGAGAACGTTGCCGCATCATTTGAAAAGAGGTGCAGGACCCAACGCTCGGCATTCTGCGCCAACTTGCGCTATAACCGAGCCGAGCTTGCCGTTCCATGAATAGCTTAAGCTTTACATTATATGACAATCTCTGCGTCAAATATTGTTTAAAGAAACTATTTTGTATTATATATATGGTTGAATTTTTCAAATGGTTGAAAGGCAAATGGAGAATATAAATAAATGAACAAAAGAAGTACTATAATAACAACAAGCGTTTTAAAAATGGCCGTCTGATTCTAAACCAGGTAGAGCCAATTATCGTCTCTAAAACTTTAGTAATGTCTCTAAGATGCGGGTATCTACACGGCTGTTTACAGTTATCAAATTAACAAAATGTTCTGCACTTCAGAAGGTAAACAAATAATATGTCTTAAATTCCTACTCGTTTTTAAATAAACATAAAAATATCTGTGAAAATAGTCCCTGATCAATCAAACTTGACTCTGTTTCTGAATCAGGGACAGACTCAGCTTTCATTTAGGATGAGTCATCTTGTGTAGTCAGACGGTAGTTTAGATAGAAATGGTACCTTATCTACACATACCTACCATATGTGCAGTTTACAAGCAAGCGTAGCAACATTCATTCAACTACTACGTTGTCGAAATGGTGAAATCCCTCTCTCTCATAAATATGTGTCTGACTCAGTATTCTACTAGACGGGTGACGTAGTGGTCATCTCGCCGCTTTCTGCTGCGCTTTGTTTTGTTAGTTAGGCCCCATATGGGATAACACTTTGTGTCATACATAAATTGTTCTTCTAAGAGTGACTGTTATTTGTGTCCGTTTCATAAGTATATAAATAAATGTTTTCAGGTATCTTATACACAATGCCATCTAGTCCCAAACTAAGCAGAGCTTGTATTATGGGTACAACTGATATAATTAAGTATATACATTTTTGTAAATACATACATACCATACATAGAAAACACCCAAACTCCAAAACAAATATTTACAGATCATACAAACAATTCATTCCACCCAGGAATTGAACCTTAGACCTCAAGCATAGCAGTCAAATACGCTACCACACCGCCACTAAGGCAGTCAATATGTTTGCAATGCTTACGTTTGATTTGAATATTTCTAGTTAATAGTAATAATAGTTTATTGTGTTTCAAAAAGTTTTACATAATCTTAAAATAACAAGCATTGGAACCCCACACTAGGATACCCTGTGTTGTGAGGTTCAGTCTCTTCTATTACATATAATGATAACGTCTAAATGTTTGAGTGAATATAGTTGGATGTTTCGTGCGTGTTCACTACTGCGGTCTTTGCTTGAGTAGTGTGTATGCGTGCATGTGTATGTGAGTGTGTGTGATTGTGTTGTGTTGATTTGTTCAGGAAATAGCGATAAGTTATTCAGTTTTTGAATAGTTCCAATCCATCAATAGTATTGTAGCTGTTTTTACAGTATGTATCTAGTCGTTTGAACAATATTCAACTACTTGTTGACTTTTGAATACAGGTAAGGGGCTTGAGTGGAACTGGGTGGAACCTGAAAACAACTGTCGAAATGAAGTATTTTTCGTACTTCAAGTAATTTTGCACCTTGGTATAACTGGTCTGTAGATAGCGAATTCTTTTCTGAAGCAACACTTTTCTCGGGTCTTGATCACGGTATCATTTGCATAGGTAAAGATTTGAGCGTTATTTGGTTGCAGCGAGCAGAGATCGTTAATACATATGATGAACAGTGTAGGTGCACTGTTCATCTGTAGTACACTGCCCGCGGAGACCCTATAACCATCGTGTGGGAGAGAACTCTCGAATCAATTAATACAGATCTTGTGTTTACGTCTGTGAGATAATAGCTGAACCAGTCCAATGCAATGCCTCTTATACCAATGCACTCAAGTTCCTTTATGAGGATAGGCCTCGAAACATTGTCAAAAGCTTTGGCTAGATTGAGGAAGACGCTCCCACACTTTTCTCCGCTATCTAGTTTTATAGCTACAAAGTCAACTAGATTGGTGACAGTATCTTCTGTCGACCTGTCACTTGAAAGCCATACTGGTTTGCAGAAAGAAGGTTTTGTTTTTGTAAGCAGTTTAACAGTCTCTTATTCATCAGCTTTTCAAGAATTTTCTCCGACTCCGCTGGCAGAAGAGAAATGGGGCGATAGTTAGACGCTAAAGCGGCATCTCGCACTTAATAATTTAGAAGTAAGTTAGCTACTTTCATTAGAGATGGTACTTCTCCTGATATCAGACCTAAGTTACAAATATGAGTGATAGAGATCACAAGTGATCTCTGACTCAGTTTAATTACATGATTTGTTATAGTCCCACTCCGGGGCACAGTCTCGTTTTAAGTTCGGAATAATGCCTATATCTATCAATCAATATATATATTTCTTTACCTTCGATATATGTATTTATTGTTAACAATTTAAAACAAAAGGTGCCATAACTAAAGTTTGGGTGTTTTCTATGTATAACATGTATTTATTTACGAAAAAGGGTACTAGACAACTGATATAAGTAATATTACTTATATCAGTTGTCTAGTACCCATAATACAAGTTGGCTGCTTAGTTTGAGATTAGATGACGATGGGTGGAAAAATGATGAAAATTCGTAAAGATCCCAGAGAAAGCTACAAACTGTCTGAGAAAATGGGACAGTCAAATCAAACAAAGACAGTTCAAGTTAAATGGATTCGTTTACCCGTGATACACCTTTAAGTGTTGTTTCAATTTATTTGTTATCAACTATATGATGACTGATACACACTTTTAATTTATAAAGTATTTTATCAAAAATAGTTGTAATAATAATTATTTGACTTAATGCATACGCGCCCTTTTCAGTATGAGCAGACCTCAATCTAGGCTGTCGAATATTTTTATCTATAAAAGAAACGAGCAGATAGACCATATAATAAAAAATGGCTACCGCTGCCTACGGACACGGCCAACTCAAGATGCACTCCCAACCCTGTATTGAAAGTAATTGGATATGTGTCATTTTAGTTACTGTGGCTTCAGTTACCTTACGCATTCATTACCTGATCCCTCTAATGTTTTAGAGTATTATAATTGTGGCGACTTCTATATACAACCGCAAAACATGTTACAGCGCCATCTACCAAAGACACACCGTACCACGGAGTAACGAACTACTAATCTTAAATCGCGGTATAGAAGTTCCTGTGACGATTTGAGTTGTGTATATACAACTATCTCCACTTCCTCCAGAAAGTTATTTATTACCATACTATTTTTAAAAGATTTATCCAAACGATAAAAAATTATCAGAGGGGTGTAGATTCATCCAATAAAATGAGAAGTTTTGACAAGTAAAAGTTGTAACATGGTAGAAATTGACACGAACGCTATTCGGCGTATATCTTTGGCGCCGCGCCGCGGTGCGTCATCGAAGTGTGAAACCTTGCTGTCTGTGATATACCTCCCCAACTTTCTTTAGCGACCGACATCCACATAATACGATAGATATCTTCACATAATTTCAAATGAAAAATTGTAGAAGTACGAGTAGAATCGAACTTTGTTTTGTATGGTCAACAGTGATATAGTTATACTTCCTTTTATTATAGACCACGATGAAAGAGAGTTTAAAATTTTGTACCTTGAGAGAGTTACAAAAAATCTGAACTGGAAAATTTTATGTGGTATTAATAAGGAGTACATACGAAATACACTTAAACCTTTATTGCCTAGATTGTACTTAAAAAGAAATCTATATGTTAATACGTGAAGCAAAAACTTTGTACTCCATTTTCCGAAAATTATGTGAAGGGAGGATTATGAAATTTATCACAGTTAGTAGTTTGCCTACCTCCCCCTCCAAATTAGAGTTAATTTAATTATATATTATAATTTAAAGAGTTCACAAAGCAAAAATAAATATTATAGTCGAAAGACCACCACCACTGGGTGACTACTCGTAAACCATAAACCCCTGATCCCACCCCCAAGTCTTAAGCCTCTTTCCAAATACTTGATTGTCACTTAATCGAACTGACCTAACTTTCAACTTATAACTCAACAGTTATACAAATAAACTGAACGAAGTAAAACTCACTTAAACATTTTATTTATTCACACATGTTCATGAGAGTGTGAAACTTGCTTCTTCCCTTTTCCTAAACAATAATCTAGGTTTAGAAGGTTGGTTTTCTCAATAATCTCATTTATATTAAAACTAGATTTCACCAGATCTACTTTATGTATATGTACCATAGTGGCGCCTAAACTACTAAACCGATTTTAATAAGTGGAGTGTTATTAGATTCGTAATAATAGCATGGATGACATGGGCTTTATTAATTTTATCAAAATTTTTCACAGAGTCGGGTAGTAGTATTTAGAACTTTTTCTTGTTGGTCTGATAATTTCGGCAATATAAGTATATCCCATCGTAGCTCCAAGCCTATTGAATCAATGTTAATGAATAAGGTGGTAATAGATTTATAATATGATCCGGGAGACATTGGTTATATTAATCTCATCAAAAGTTTTTACGTAATCTGTGATAGTGTTTTCAACGTTTTTCTTTATTAATAATTTCAAGTTCCAAGTCACTATCAGTTCAGTTAAGATTCAGTGGCGTATAGCGAATCTCTTGAACGAAAAATACAATTACCATGCTAAAAATATATCCTCAGATATAGGGGACGTTTAGGACTAGACGGCATTATGCATTTAATGTTCGAAATATTTATTTACTTTTACAGAGGTTCAAGAAAATGACACAAAGTATAACCAGACTAAAAATAACAATTTAAAAGTTACACATTATTGTCTCAAATGGGGATCAAATCTTGACTGCACGCTTGGCCTAGTGGCTTATGCGGTAGCCACGCCGGTATCTATTGTGCCGAGTATCTTGGGTTTGTGTCGTCTATAAATTGTTATCCTGAGCCTGGATGTCCTTTGTGTTGGTTACATAATGTATGTTGGTAAAGTCCCCCGTGACACAGGGTGTATATTTCTAAATTAAAGTTGTAAATAAGAGCAAAAATCTACAACGGTCTGTGTAATGAGAAGCGGCAAGACGACCGCTTATACCATTTCATCAACCAATTAGTTAGTACATAATAAAAATAAGTCTTATTAAACTAAGAGGTACAGAAAAGTGACATCCAAACATAATATATATGCAAAGATAGATAGATAGTCAAAAACGGGGATAAAAACCGGTAATTTATCTTTACAAAAGGCAACCATTACTGACTGACTTATCAACGCACAACTCAGACCACTAAACGGATTGCTCTGAAATTTGGCACTCACATTGAGCTATTATGATATAGGCGTGCATTAATTAGGGATTTCCCAAAATGAAATGGGGTTCAAATTTTGTATGTAGCACCAAGATTGGATAGGCTTTTCATTTTGAAACTTCTTGAGGTTAACCCTTTAACTATAATAAATAAGCAAATACCTGTTTCATGGTTTTTCAGTTACCAGCCGTTTAGGGGGTAAAATGCAATATAGGGGCAAATGGGCAAAATTTAAATGCAATATGGGGATCGTTTTTAAGATTTAGCCACGTAACGAAAATGACATCGGGTTTAAATTTCAACAAGACTGACATAAAATATCAATGACAATCATAATCATTATAATAAATTTGTAGTATGGCCTTAACCCTCTCCTGAGAGGAGATCCGAGCCCAGCAGTGGGACATTATGGGTTGTTGATGATAATGATGATGCCCACGGTACTGGCCAACGTTTTTACCTTTTATAATCGGATAAAAAACCCAAAATCTAATTATGATCTTAAGCTATCAAACAGAAGAAGTATCATCAAAGTCGGTAAAGCCTTTTTCTTGTTCAAATAATTAAATATACAAATAAAAAACTTCTGCAGTATCTACACCCAAGCAGCAAAAATAAAGAGAAGAGGGCAAAACCGGATGTGTCCCATGACTAAAAGCATTAACACAGCATGTGACTCGCACGTTATTGACGTGAGAGTCACGATCTGCCACACAACCGTCAAATTGTAATATGGTATTACAATTTGACGGTTTCACTTCGATAGAATATAGTCTAACTAAAAATAATAAGTTAAATTGTAAGCAGTATGTAGCACAATCTTTCGACAGTTTACAATCTTGCGAGACAGGTGACAATCTAGCGGTTTTGACAATCTTATGGTAACATATCGAAACGGTCTTCTGTATACAGGCATTGCTTCAGCCGTTGCTTTTTCTTTTGGAATAGTATTTTCAGACCTTTTTTTCAGATATTTTAACACACACCGCCATCTAGTCCCAAACTAAGCAGAGCTTGTTCTATGGGTACTAGACAACAGATATAAATTCATATATGACAACAGATATAAATACATTATACATAGAAAATACCCAAACTCCGAAACGAATATTTGCAGATCATGCAAATATTTGGTCCGACTTAGGAATCGAACCCGAAACCTCAAGCGCAGCAGTCGCTTACGCTACCACTACGCCACCGAGGCAGCAGAGGCAAAAAAAAGTAATGGAAGGGGTGACGATTTTAGTTACTTTTACTACTTAGAAGAGGAATATACTGCTTTTTTGCAAGTCTCTCACTTGAAATCGGCAACGGTGATTATTCGAACGTTGATAAAAAGAACTGTCCCAAGCAATTTATGCACAGTACTAGAGGATGCAATATCAAAAATGTATACAGATATAGAGGCGCTCATAGCCCAGTTGCACTCGCTGATTAGATACAATCACCGAGGGTAAGCAACGATGGCGCGGTCAGTACCTGGATGGGTGACCGCTAGTGGCATGTAACCATGAGCGTCTCCGTGATTCGGAGGTCACGTTAAGCAGTCGGTCCCGGTTGTTATCATACGATAACAGTCGTGAAGCTTAGTTGGAGGCCTTCGGGCGGCTTAAAAACATCCAACGGCAAGATTTACGTAGCTACAACGTATTCTTGCCAGTCCCAAACCCCAACCAACCAAACCCAACAGATATTCCTCAATTCCTCATGAAAAGCCTATGAAATAGTTGCGTGAATGTGCTATACTTACTTCTGACAATGAAGCGACAACTATTAATTATATAAAATTAAAGTTTTTGGAGGGAGAAGGAATAGTATGCACTTCTATAGACACAGTGGTCAACATAGGCGTCGCTACAAATTACCCTGTAGAAAATTCTGATTTATCTCAAACCACGGGATCTGTCATACTATAGGCTTATTCTACGCGTAGACTGATCTCATGCTGACATCATGATGTTCTTGTGATATTTAAAACCTTAGGGGGTTTATTATAAAGTAGAAAGCTCTGTGTGCTCAACAGATCGAGGCAGTATTTCATACCGGCCCACCGCCTTTTGTTGTATAAGGCGCAGGTATGGCCTCACATGGAATACTGTCCCCATCTTTGGACACCCAATGCCAGCTCCTCTCCTTGGACCGCATTCAACGGAGAAGGACTCGAATCGCCGATTCCCAAGAACTTTAAATTCACCTAGATTCTTTGGCGCTGCGTAGAGATGTGGCCTTACTGTGCATCTTCTACCGTATTTACCATGAGGAGTGCTCCGAGAAATTGTTCGGGCTGATTCCTGCCGCCTCTTCCCGCCATCGTCCTTCGTGACAGAAATTTCATCCCCATTATTTAGATGGTTGAAAATCCACAACTGTCCGCTTTTCAAGAAACTTTCTGCCTCGCACAACAAAACTGTCGAATAAATGGTCACCTGTGGTATTCCCAGACTAATACGACCCTCAAACCTTCAAGAAAAGAGTGTACTCCCTCTTGAAAGGCTGGCAACGCACTTCTCTAGTGTTGTGGGTGTCCATGGGCGGCGGTAATCACTAATCATCGGGCGATACGTCTGCAAATTTGCCACCTATACCATTAAAAAAAGCTAATAGTCAAAGCTTTACATTGAAATATAGCGGAAGCCACAATTTTAAGTTTCTGAGTGTGCGCAAGGAGAAACTATATGTATTCTTCGAATTCCTTACATTCCAAACAATCTTCCGTTTTAATTTAAAATAAATAGTTGCTGTTTACCCAAATTCTGCCTCTTCATGATACTAACTGTTGTGACTGTTCCTATTGTACCGTTTCTTACTATGTGTATAAAACAAAGACAAATAAAGAAAAAAAACAAATCAACAAATTTACTTAGATAGATTTAAAAGAAGACTGACTCTCTCATGTTTAGTGGTTTTAGTACCTGGATCCTTCTTCAAAACTTCTAGTTTTGTTTTGAGTTTTTTTGCTGCGTTTGGCGTTTATTTCTCAAAAAAATACTACATTATTCGCTTATATGAGAACTTAAAACTATTACTAGTTATTTACAATCTCACTCTAAAAAGCGTACTTAGCATAAAAATAAAGGTAAACAATTAAAAATACACATATAAATTTAATGTTAACTAAATCAAAAAATAACGGTAGATGTGATAAACTGCCTGTCGCCATAACTCTGCATCAACCGATCGCCACAGTGTGCAATGTGACATTCGTTTATTCACCCAAAATCAAATCTAACGCGAACAAAGCCGCGAACAAAATCTAGACAACTATAATAATCAATAGCCATTGCTCATGATTATTATATGTACTTAAAAAACATTAACACCTAAAAATATTAATACAAGTAGTTTGGTGATCATGCATCTTAATAATTAAATATTCATAACCTAGAAATCACTAATTTAATCATTGTGAAACGTTCTCTGAGTGTAACCCCATAAGTACTCTTATACGCTGGCTTCTTAAACAGGGCAATCCTCAATAAATAAAAGAGAATTTACAATTCAGCATTTCTTCTGTAGAGGGCTCGAATTCCTTTCAGTAAAACGAGATAGTCACGAATCCATTTGCTCCTGAGTGTGTGATGCACGTGCACTAGTTTCTTAATACTCTAACAGAGTTCAAATAATTTAAAGAAGGTTTGCATTTCTATAAAAATAATAAGAATAATAATAAATCCAAACAACTCACACATAGTCGTTTGATTTCAAATTAAGCAGAAACTGTGCTATGCTACCAGATTGCTGATAGACATACATAGATATATACATATATATATTTGTTCTGGATAAAAATCTAATTCACTACAGTGGTAGTGAATTAGATTTTTATCCCTGACTTCTAAGATAGTGATCTTAGAAGTCAGGGTCACAAACTTTAAATTGATAAGACTGGTCAAAACAAATCTTAGGTCACGTGATCCCCGTTTATATGTTTTTGGCATGTCTTTAAACATGAACCACGTGATTACATTTCTAGTTTCTGGTTGATTTTTGCGTTTAGTGTTACAAAACGCACGCCTCTGGCCAAGCCTCATACCACTAAAGTGGATCTCCCTAAAGTGACCAAGCCCAGTTCATGAGAAAGCTGCATGTTTCTCAACATATAATGTTGTCTGCTTGTTGTCAACTAACAATTTACCTTATATCAACTTTTGCCAACAGATTAACTTGAAGGTAGATTAAGCCATTAATGACAATAAAAATAATATTGTATGTTCTCTGTAAAAAATTATATTCATAAATTGAGGCCCTAGACCCCACATTAGGATTCCTCGTGTAGTGAGAGCTAGTCTCCTTCGTTCGATTACATTTAACGACAATAATCATCGGGTGTGTTTTGATATGACGTGTTTAATGTGATAGTTTGGTGTGCTGTGATGGCTTCGCGTGGTATGATAAATATGGTGGGGCGATATGTGGTATGAAGTGCTCAACGTATATGTGTATGTTATTGTTTAAGTTTGTACTTTACTTTTAAGTTAAATATTTTAGGGAAATTACCAACTTTGTCCATATGCCTTGCAATATTTGCGTAACATAAAATGTTAAAGCTGGAAAGCATTACAAATAGATACACAAACGATATAACGTTCGCATTAATAACACTAGTTAAAATCGGTTAGGATCGTCAATTCATGTGGGTAGTTCAGTTGACAACTGTATTCATGATAATGGAGGCAGGCGGCTTTTGTAATCAACCGGGGACGGCTTTAAATCATCCTTTTATATCTAACTCGGTGTAGTGGTAAACTTATTTAGATAAGCTAAACTATTACTACTTTTCTGAATTAACAGACTTGGAAGTTTTATTATTAGTGGTCATAGGAGGGAATTTTTCTTTTTTAAATAACTTTAACCTACTTCAATGCATAAGTTTAACGATGAATTAGAATCTAACCTATTTGCTTACAATATTTTACTTTAGTCTAAAACTAGAAGTGAGTGAGAACTAGAAGTTGGCGCTATGATGATTAATCTGCTTTATTTTTACTAACATTTGTAGCTTTAAGTTTTCCAAGAATAAATAAATAAACAATTTCAAAATCCACCTTAAAGGAGGGAAAAAATAATAGTTTTTCATATCTTGATACGAACAGACTAAAAGTACCTACATTATCTGAAATGAAAATATTATTTTGAAATCAGTTCATAAATAACGAAGTTCTGAGAAAACAATACTTCTGTAGCACCATCCCTTTGGAGATGTACGTTACGTAGACTTGCACTCACGTCTACCCTCACGGGCGGCTCGTGCAATGATAACGTTTTGCGTATGAGACTGTACATCTATGGATGAGCGAATGAGTACATGAATGAATAACCTAGTTATGTGATTGGATTGACGTATACACCACAACTTCTGTTTTTGGAATCGGCTAAAACCGGCACTTCTTCTGTAATCATTATTCGGGGACGAGTTTAATCAAAAAAACTGCTCCAATTTCTTTAAGAGTACAGGAGATTTCTATTTTAATTTAAGTTCCAACAATTTCCTCCAATGAAATCACACAAATAAATACTTGATGTAAATAAATAAAATTTTCGAGGTTTCTTTAGGTCATTAATTATTAACTTAAGTTTTCGATATTCATTCTTGTCTAGCATTGTAAAATAAACTTACTATTACCACTAGAATGTAATTAAATTAGGAGTAATTGGTATTCAACCTTTGCATTCAAATTCTTAAGATTCCTGACTATCGAATCGGAGTAATATGGAATAGAGAGCAAAATGTAAGTGCTCACAAAATAATATAAAGTTTATTTTATAAGCTTTTTGTGTTCAAAGGAATTGTTTTCTATTCTACTTTTTAATGCCCGATTTGAGTAAATATAAGTTAAGATCCACCTTAAACAATTTTTTATATACATCGTCATATCTAAAAATACATAAAAATCCTTTAGAGGGTGCGATAGGAGTGTGTAATAGTTATTTATATAACTGTTATATATTTCTGCAACTCTGAGGGTGAACTGAATTCGAAGATTAAAGTAGTCGTCAGTATATTTGAGGACACTGACCTCCCAATAAAAATTATCAAAGATGTTCATGACAACCGGGACCGACGGCTCTATATGCTTTCAAAGGCAGGAAACACAAAATGTAAAATTATAAAATCAATAAACCAGTAACATACAAAGTTATATGAGTCCACAAATTTAATCAATTTTGAGTGAATTCCTATCACTCATATTTATTTTAATTAAAACTTTTTCTCATATTTATTTGATTAAGCCTGTTGTACCATGCTTCGAGTATTTTGTATTAAGGAATTCGTTTCATACGATATCGTCCTTTATCAATCCATATTTTTATTACGTATTTACGAATGAGGTAAACATACCTAAATCGACTTTCAGCACCCGAACTTACATCCCAATATACATAACTTAATAGGAATCAACATCGATTTGATCTATTTCCATCGAACAGTTTTTAAGAAAATATTACCTGAATTGTGTGTAGCTTCCATTTAAAAGATATTTTTATATAACCTCTTAGATTTTTAATATACCTACGTAGTTTGTAACATTGAAAACTAGCATCTTTACATCGTCATCGTTTTAGTTGCGGAAATGATTGGATCATTTTTCCTTGAGGTGTTATGATTTAGATGACAAAATAGTAGGTTAAAGCAATACAAATGCTCATCATTAGTAAAACAGTGTAGTGATAATTAATGTTTAACCTTTAGATTGTACCTGTAGATTAAACCAGAGATCAAATGTGATTAGTACGAGTATATCATTGTTTATTCTGTGTTTGGGAGTGACTTGAACCTTTCTCGTATGTGGCTTTTAATATGTAGTACACTTACCTATTTTTTCTTTTACTGATTTTCTTAATATTTCTGGTCTCCTCCTCCACAACTTTAATTTCATGCTTTTCCGTTTGCAATAGTTTCGTAAAAAGTTTTTTGCTTCAGTTATTAATATTATTAGATGTATTAAGTATAAATAGTCAAGCTTACTGAAAGTATTTTTTGAAGAAAGAGAGGAAAAACATCACGTAGACTCTTATACGTATAAACTCAAAGTTTAAATTTAAACGAGTTCTTTTCTTTCCAGGTAAGTTCATCGGTATTATTACGATCAAGGCCCAGAGTGCTGTAAAGGTAAGCTACAAGTAGGTTTCTAGAAGATTATGGCGACTGCTTTTGGAGTTCGGAAGAAATCGGGAATAATATTTCGTATACGACAAAATATTTTGTTTCAAGAATTATGAAGATGCAAAGTATACATACATATATATTTACTACATAACTTATATATTCTGTATAACCTACAGATAGATAGAGATATAGAGTATTGCGCAAAGAAATGGTTCGATTTTAAAGCATTGTGTGTACCCCTTCAGCCTCATTGGAAAATAATGCTTGGTAACCCATTTACAAAAATATTTTTTCAGTTTTCCGAGAAAGAGAAATAACCCTGTTATCAACCATTACTTTCCGAATGTCGAATGGAAACAAGGAAGAGAAATATTCATATTTTTGAGATATATTTTTGTTTTACTGACTGAAGTGAATACACTTCTAAGAAAAGTTCTGAATTTCCCGCTTTCCTTTTTAATTATGTGAACATTTTATAAAAAAAGAGAGATAAAAGTTAAAGAAAAGATTATAATAAACGTACACATTACGTTATTCTTCTATAATATATGGGCGTGCGTACACCGCGCGACTGGCCCACTCCGCCGTCTATAACTGACATAACATTATTTTTATTATTGTCTTTCAGGCTATTTTTGCTGTCAATGTCAATAAAATGGTCTGGGAAGTTCGTGTTGAGGTGTGTTCACGTTCATTGGCAAGCTTTCTCGTTTCATTAGTCAATATTCAACAACAAATCTAAATATTTAGGTATTCACATTTGATAACTTAGTGGAGTGTACCAATCAGTCACCTAAATGGGTATCACCGTTGATATTGGAAGCAGCTCCAATCCACACTGTCACGATTTAATTTTATACGATATCACGATAAAAATACACTCAAGCCTACTCCAGATTCTAGAATACAGTGAAAACTTACTTATATTGATATAATATAATTATAATAATATCATAGCCTTTTATTCAGATCTCTTAATTCATACAATGCATTTGATTTATAAAATAAACATTGGACTCTTAAATAAACTACTTAAACGAATATCTGTTGCTTGGTTATCTTTCTTAGATGTGTTTGCCTACGTGTGTAAACTCCCTCAGGCCTTCACCCCACCGTGGTTGGCGGCGGTGCGGTGTGTCGGAATCGAACCGACTAAAATCACACAGTGTGCCACTCTGCGCCTGAGACGGAAGACATCCGGGAACCGCTTTCTTACCCCATCCGGACCCCTCCCAGCGCTTGCCCGCACTGAAGCGGGCACCGTCACCGTGTTAAAAACTCTCAAATTAAGCGACGTACGGCACACGCGTAACTTCGCCCCCTCGCGGCTGGCCTGTGAAGCGGATGGAGGGGAAAACCCGTCCCGCCCATCCGCGGCCACACTCAGGGCGGCAATCGACAAAGGCCTCCTCCAACCTTCTTCATTACTTCCGTTCTTGTGTCACTCTGTTCCACATGACTCCAGCCACTTTTCTAATGTCGTTATCCCATCTTTTTTGCGGTCTACCTCTCATCCTATTGCCCTCCCTGGGATACCACTGGGTCACCCTTTTGCTCCATTTATCGTGTCCTCTTATCATGTGACCAGCCCATCTCCATTTGAGTCTTTTGATTTTAAGTGTTACATCTGTAGTTTTTGTTTTATTTCTGATGATGAAGTTTTTCAACCATCAAACTTTCTGATATTTAGCATACTCCCTTACTTTGCATGTTGACAAGTTGTTAGTTTGCTCAACATTGATATTAGTACTTCTCAAAACTGACTCATAGTAGTCTGATCTGGAACTAGGCACTGATGGTATTATGGCATATGTACAAACATAGCACTAGTCCAATATGGTTTTTAAGTTAGTGACTACACTCGACACATACTCGAGTTTTGAAGGCTACTAAGATTACTCAACCAGGAGTTACATAAGACCCAGTATTAGTACTAAGCTTTTGTTTTAATTTTTGGCTGCACCCAACTGAGGATAAAATCCCCGCCATACTCTACTTCACTGCAAGCAGTTACTTTAAGTCTGACTTATTATCAATTTAAACTCACCGTACATTTCAGTGCACTACAAAACTGATTTAATTTGTATAATTAATTACGGGTGTCTTTGCGCGAAACTTAGAGCTTGTCGAAGCCGGGGTGACAATCAACTTAAATTAATTAATATTATGAGAAACACTCAAATAGCTTTTATTATTTCGCAATAAGGATTTCGATGTTTCAAATTAATTTTATAATTGGTCGAGTGTGTACTGCATGCGATATAATTAATGCGTTTAAACCCGAGTACGCTGCGACGTAACACCGATCTATGAGAACCATAATTATATCAATTTACTGAAGCGTTGGCTAGTGTTTACGGTTTTGCAACTTATAATTAAAACGCATGTAAGTTGATATTCCATTTTAATTATAATTGAATATTAATAGCACTAAAAATGACTTGAGCCAGAAAGGGCATTTATTTTGAAACTGTTTATCTTATAATATTTAACCAAATATTATAAACTATAAGTAGTAAACCGCTTTTTAAAAGCGGATATAACGCTATGAGCGGATATAATGTTATTTTAAATCTGAAATACGCAAAACATACCGCATAAATCTTATGAGACAAAAAGGAATAAGCAAGCAAACATGCTGGATTATTTCTTTGAGACAGTGATAACTATTAAAAGACAAGTTTCAATTAATGACTCCAATACTCTAGTTCTCAATACTTGATTCTAGTACCTCATCTTATTAAGTTATTCCCAAAATTGTTTGGGGTCGGTTCAACTGGTTTTACTTGAATATCAGCATTCCCACGGAGCGACTGGCCTTGGGCCTCCGTAACCCTGAGGGTAAACTGAATTCGAAGATTGAACTTGTTGTCAGTATATTTTAGGGTACTGACATCCCAGTAACGCTTGCCACAGATGTTCGTAACAACCGGCACCGAACGTGCGCGAAACACCACCTTCTTTCATACTCCGTGCTGCTAATAAGAATTTCTTGTAAGAAAAACCCAACAGCCGTCCGACCCGGAAATCGAACCTGAGACCTCTAGATCTACACTCGCTTTCGCTAACCACTAGACCAAAGAGGCAATCATACTTTATTCTAAAACTATATTTATTAAATTCATCGTCAAAAGTGCGTTGCTGGCCTTTGGACGATGGGGAGGGGTATAGGGGTTAGGGTATTGGCTCCCGGTATCTAGACACAGGCGTGACCATTGGTGTCGAAGTGTGGCTCTCCGACGGTATAAATCTGATAATTAGTACACTAGCATGAGGTACAGTGTAGGTGTACCTTAATAGGCTAGCAATGTATTTGTGACTCCTTAGCAGCTTTTAGTAGGCCACTGCTGGACATAGGTATATTAGTATTGGTATACTATATCACACACTGGCCGGATAATGTAATACCAGAAATCATACGTACAATGCTTATGCAACAAAAACATTGGATACCAGATTATAAATCTAAATTTTGAATGTTCCTCTTTCATATCTTTCTATTTGCAAAATCGCAACATTAAATCTCGTTGCCTATTTATGTAAAAATACGTCACGTATTTACTGTGCAAGATTTTGTGTATGGAAATACATGTAGTAATTGTTTTTGAAGGTAATGTTCTTTGGAATGTTTTAAGAATACACGATTATGATGGGCGACACCTTATTATATGAAACACAATTTTATGATGCGCGTGATATAAATTGTCGACACAGGCAGGTGGCCCACGCCTCAGACACTACGTCACATATACCACTACTCTACTACACATTAAAAAAGCGTACGTCCATCTATTTTCCTCTCTTCTTTAACTATTAAATTTTTAAAAACTCACTGAATATTCAAAACCCTTGCCGCTGCTCAGCCTCGATTCTCTTTTTGAAAATATGACCGTAACAGTCCACTGAAAAGAGGTTCTCTACTATACCATGCTGGCCAGAAAGTTTGATGATATGAGCCGGCGAACTTCATACCACCAAATTTTTTTCTGGAATATATTCAAAATTTTCGAAATACTTGTATTAGTATCTTTGCTCGCTTCAGATTCCCACAGATCAGTATAGTCGCAGATGAAAATATTACACAGCCGGTTTTTTTTTAATTATCTTCTATACAAACTTTGTTCTGACAATAACACATGAAAAATATAATTACTCAATTGCAGTACAGTAGACCTGGAGTTGTGCGCGTACACACATTTCAGTGATTCATTTTCATTTCTATAGATTGCATTATATAGAAGATAGATATATTTTCAGAAGTTCATCTTTTTCAAATAAAATTTTTAATTTGATTATTCTTGTTATTTATTTTTAGTTAATTACTTTAATAGAATATCATCTAGACTTTTATCTTACAAATAGAGACAGAAGAAACGATTGTGTTCATCATAAAATATTAAAATTAATACAACACATCACAGAACAATAAAATATAAAGAGGATTAAAAATAAATATGAGAATTTAAATCCTTAGTAGCACAACAATTTCGTGGAAATATATATTCTCGTTTTTAAAACAATTCACCTAGGATTTACCTCCGATTTACCCACTCCAATGTTAAATGCAATAGAAAAACGAAATTTTTAAGGATCTTTTATTCAAAATTTGAATAAAACACGCTTCGATATTTCAGCTATTCGCTTAAAGTTACGCCGATGCCAATTAACAATTTAGGCAATGAATTCTTCAATGTAAAAGAGAAAGCGGGTTTGTTGAATATTATATTCTCCTAAAATACCTTTTTTGTATGAATATGGTCGGACTCAAATCGACTAAAAACCACGCCGTCTCGGGTACTTGAAGCTGTGGAACCAGATGCATCCTAGAAAGGAAATCCCTTACTATCCCGTTTATTGCACAGGCAGCAAAAATGTGAAACTAAACTTTACAGATAACTTATTTAAATGCATATTTTAAACGCGATCTTAATATACATATTTCATGAATTGTCAATTCACATATCGGAGTAACACCTTTGTGCGCCTTGTCAAGAAATCTGCAGTAATAGCGCGAACCTAGTTCTTACCGTTCAGCATTGAAACCCCCGAAACGATTGCATTTCGAATAACTTCTGGTCCTATACTTGTAGACACTCTGCATTCTACTTATCAAAACTACTAAATTACTTTTAGACGGGATACGTCAAATTAATTTCACTGCAGTGAATTCCAGTGGTTTAAATCAAGCTGTTTTGGGTGTATTTGAGAGTACCTGCTCCAAAGATATTTTGAAATTCCAATTAGTATTTTGCATATTATGACATCTGTAGTATAACATGCAGATAGCTCATTACCCGTGAGCGACGTACTGCAGAAAATGTGTGTAAAGGCGACGTAACTGTGACGCCCTGAGAGCGGTCTAGGCTCTTTGTGCGGGTCGGTTGAGGGCGGGCTGAACGCAAGAATGCGGCGTGCGTGCGGGCGGTAGCGCGGCAGGGGTGCAGGGCGGGCGGTGCGGCCGGGGGATGCGTCGCGGTGGTGCGGGGCAAGCGCGGGCCGGGCGCGTGCCGCAGTAGCGTGTAGGCGCCGCCGCGGCCGCTCGGCACCACTCGCCACCTCACGGCGTCCAGCCGCCGCCTGATGCGACCGCGGACCCATCGCCGTGCCGATCCGGCTCCGTAGCGCCGCTTACGCTCTAAGGCCAGTTCTAACTTCGCGGTCGTTCCCGCGTATCGAACGCTTAGGGGAACGACATATGGACAGTTGCGGCGCCTTAATCAAAATGCCGCCCTCGTTACCGCAAACAGCGAGTTCGAATTTCTGTCAGGTTAAGTTCAAGTAATTCTTTGAGGAGCCGGTTGGACAAACGTGAGCACCTTTGGAGCCTGCCGTCATTGTTGCGTCTCCTACCAATTACAAAGCTGTCGCACTCGTACTGTCTAAAGACTTTAATTGTTTGAAGGTATTGTTGACATTACTTCAATTTGCAAATTCTAGCACTTCACTTTATTAAGTCAAATAACGAACTTCGAGGTTATATAAATGGCAATCGTCTTCAAATATCATGTTCTTTAAACAATTAAAAGGAGTTTGCGGACTGGAAATTGATACGAAATTTCGTAGAGTATAAGCGGAAGGGTTGACGTAGGTATCTAAACTTTTTTAAGAGGCACAGTCACAATTATTAATATCGTGGAATATTAAATAGAGTTGGTAACTGCACCATGGAGTGTGATACATTTTAAGTTACACCTGTAAAGTATTTTATTTAGTTCAATTTAGATTTGCGGTAGTATCTTGAAATGCCGCCAAGATTTCACAAATTACCATCTAATATGAATGCACCTAAATAAAGCAATGATAGATCTTTATAAATTTTAATATACCTTGACTTTCGATGTTGGTGGCATTGAACATGTACGTACGTAATGTAGTAGTTTAGGAATATTCCTAATATATAAAATTCTCGTGTCGCGGTGTTTTTAGTAGTAACTAGTGGTAGTTAATCGTAGTTTGTCTCGGTCAGCTAGTATTTCTATAGTAGTCACTGGTTTTACTTTTATATTTCGATCAATTGTCTGGTATATTGTTCGAATGGTTAGTGTTCCGGTCGTTGCTGAAATACGGGACGAGGGTTCAATGCTCACCCAGAAAAAATAAAATAATTGTATGACAATTAAGTATGATCATATGCTTTTTTATTTAAGTTCCTAACATAATAACTAATCTGCCTGATGGAAAGTATTAGCATAACCCAAAAGTGGTTGTCACCATACTCATTGCGAATCCAGAATGCAACAATGCAGCATGGTGACCCACACTATGGCGGCCTAGTGATGCTTCTGCGGTCTCGCATTCACCAATGAAACACTACAGCAGGAAAACTGTCATTTTGATCTTCAGTGCGAGGCTAGTAGCCCCGGTCTAACATACCCGTTTGTACTGATATTAGTGTGGCTCTATTACCTTGAGATATTCTGTGTGTGGGTGTAATTTATCTAAAATGCTGATGTTTTTAGAAATAGATACATATAAGTATGTTTTTTTGCGGTCCAATTACCTTAACATACCTAGATATTGTACAATCTGAAAGCACGTTACGTGAGATGTCTCGAGTTGTAAAACCTTTTTTTGTTTAAAACTAGATATTTTTTTTATGTAAAGATAGAGATTAGATACGACGCCCGATGTTCCTACTTTTGCCATACCTCGCAGATTCCACAAAAAATCTATCTTTTTCTGAACAAAAAATAATCTATTCAGGTTCATTTAGCCGTTTTTGCTTGAATATGTAAAAAACATTCATATATATTTTACATCTTCACGACTTTTCGTATTTATGATTTAAGTAGGATAGAATTTAATTAATGTTTTTAAAGTATCGCTCGATCAATGTAATATTACGGTCCTAGAGAAATAGACTATACTGATAGCAAAGTAGTTAAAGCGGTTGCCATGACGCTTACAACTGTACTAAAATGTTCTGGATACTAACCAAATATGAGACAACACCTTCGTTGCTACTCTATACTAAATCCCTAAATCCCGTTCACATGATTTCAGAGGAAAGTCTTTGGGCCAAAGGATGACAAACGTGTCGTGACTCTAAAGCTACAAGTGTCTAAGGGCAAAGGTAATCACTTTCTATCAAAAAACCTTTCCCTCCCCTCGTAGGGAGTACCTATCCTATAAAAAACATACTGTTTCTTTTAGTTCAAACGTTAATGTGGTACTTTAAAAATTGTAGTGTATTCACCTTCACAAACAAACCTTGAAATTCCTGTTCACCTGGTATGAAGCCGTGTTAAGTATTTACAACTACCCACCCTACACAATTCACTAACGAAGCTAATGAATTGTTGAAATAACTGGTTTTTAGGGTAATTTTATTGTAAGACGAAATATTTTTCGACTACTTTAAATATGGTTATATTGGAACAATCATCGAGCAACGACGTTAAATTTTGTTTGTGGGTATAGAGCTTCAAAATTACTGCAAAATATACTTCTTTTGATGATATGGCAATCAGCCGGATCAGCTATTTCTGCCAATGTCAAGTATTTCAAGCCTTCAATTCTAAGTCTTCGAGTCTTCAAGTCTTCGTCGTGATGGAATTAATGATAAAAAATATAAAAAATGTGGATAACATGAAATGGGGACCGTCTTTCGCAAAAACAAAAAACGATCTCCCCTGCAAAATATAACGTATGTTTTTTAAAATATAGCTCGATCTCTGTGACAGCTGTCACTAGTGTCTTTTGGAACTTACGACGTACAATTTAGGTGTAGTTATACTTTTATCTGTAAAATACAACATGCACTTTATTTTCGATGAAACTGACATGTGAATAAAGGAAATATAAGTGATGCACAAGCTAAAGTTTAAAATATAAAAAACCCCTACTCAAGCACTTAATCGAGGAATCATACGCCAAAAATGTCTAACATCGTTTTGGAAAGAGCTGCTACTCTTACACAGCTGGACCAATATTAAACAAACATAGTTAAAAACCACGGCAAGGAAACTGGCTTTCAAACAAAAAAACCGCATCTAAATCGTTCCATTTTTTTCAGAGCTACGACGCCACAGACAGACATTCGTCGACGTGAAACTTATAACACCCCTCTTTTTATTAAAAATAAAGTCTATGGTGACTATGTCTTGAATTCTACATATGTTTCCCATAGATATATAAAACATATGAGAATAGAATCATTCTGGCTGGCTGATATATAAAGTAAATTAAAAATAATTAAATCACTTGTTCAAACTCACTTACTTTGTCGACTTCATAATCATATATCACATAAATCAAACTCTATTAAGGACTGCAATAATTATGATAGCTTGTTACCTGATAGATTTCGACCTATAACTGGACCGCCGATAAAAGGCTCAAGCCTGTCAAGTGGGTTAAATTAAGTAATTTATTGTTATAGTTATATTTAATATATAGTTGTATTTAATAGCGTATGTCAAGCTTGTGAAGTCACAAGCTTGACATACGCTATTAAATACAACTATAAGTCGCCCAGTAGTCAAATATCAACCATAATTCATTTTGTTTCTTTGTAGCTCTCCAAACTCCTCTATACAAAGTTAACTGTGCCAAACATACTCCTCCACACAAATCATTTTCTGGAAAAAGAATACAATGTGTTTGTTTCACATATTTATATATAAAAATATTTAATACAATTTAAAAGGGAGAAAAAATATTTTGTACATTGTTATTATTATCAGAATAAAAACCCCAAGAAAAGACTTTAAGGTATATTAAATGGGTAATCGTGCAATTTTGTAGGTGTGAATGTAACAAAAGTATAATAGCTATTTTGCAAAATCAAACTATTGTGAATATAAAAATTAAATGAACTAGATATCCCATCATTTATTTGATCGTCTCATAGAGATTTAATGTTTCCCTAGGAGGTAATTATAGAAATCTTTTGTAGATAAACCAATCGAATTGAGAATCTTATAATTCTTAAATGTGTATCCAATTCTCTCATAGGCACAAAAAACGGAAGTCAACGATATTATTTTACACCCATTTCATATTAATCTATGTAACATATTATGGTAGTTAAAATATAGGTAGGTATTCGTTACGCATGCCATGTTTCATATCGTTGATAGAAGTTGTTCAACTATTAATCATAACATGGATTAATTAATGTAATTTGAAAATTAAACTCATAACTTAAACAAATGTTTGTTGTCTAA
Source organism: Hyphantria cunea (assembly GCA_003709505.1). Taxonomy (NCBI): domain Eukaryota; kingdom Metazoa; phylum Arthropoda; class Insecta; order Lepidoptera; family Erebidae; genus Hyphantria; species Hyphantria cunea. The sequence continues at coordinate 155,705 of PKRV01002220.1, read as the reverse complement.
ACAAAACTGACCAACTTCAACAGAAACAGCTTATAGTAAATATCTAATTCAATAAAATGCTCGTTACTTGCTTGATTGCATTAATTAATTTTAAAATCATGACCATCATCGTCAGCCTACCGCAGTTCACTGCTTTTGCTGTTTCCAAATGCACGCCACTAAAAAAAGTAAAAAAAGAGTCTCACCATAAATTTTTCTTCCTTTTAAACTCTTCTCAAAACATTACAATAATCACTTGTAGAGAAAAAACACCATACTTATTAGAAATATATTATCTAACTAATGACTGCGCGGTAGGCCTAGTGGTTTAAATGGTCGCCACGTCGCTCTCTACTACGCCAAGCGTTCAAATCCTTTATGGGACAATACTTTGTGAGATCTACAAATTGTTGTCCCGAGTCTGGGTGATCCTTGTATCCGGGATCATGTATGTTTATAAAGTCCCCCACGGCACAGGATGTACATTCCTTTTTTTTATTCCTTTGTGCACAAATGCATGCATCGGCGGACTTAATACCTAAGGCATTCTATATCTTTCGACTGATTAGGCAATGCAGAGAAAGATGAGGTAGGTGCACATAATATGAGGATATGTTAAGAGTGATTTTCACAAATACTATAAAAAGATTTAATATACATATACTTCTATATACATTAGAAGAGATAATTATATATAGTGATATGCACATAAACATACATATATGCATCTGTATTAATATACCTACGTACACATACATATAAACATATATCTATTATAAAAGTATATAAATTTGTGATTTGATGACCTAACTCCCCGTCGAATTCGCAACCTGCTGCTGCAGTTGTGCCTTCAGTCCCTTCATCCTCCTGGTAAAGCTCTTCTCTGGTGTCTTCTGTGCGGCCTCAATATTTATTAGTTGTGTCATATTGATCGTGATGCTGGTGGGCGGTGTTCTTTGACATCTGAGATTCACCACATGCACTTTTGCAAACACAAATTGTGTACAGTTAGACTTTTGTTTGCTGATATTTAAAGGTTTTTTGAAGAAAATGTAAATAAATCAATTTTTTTTTAAGATAATCAAATGTATGTCTACTTTTTTAACACCTACCGCCAAAAGAAAAAAATACCCCGATTATCTATCCCGAAATTTGGTTTACCCGTAAAAGCGTAACGTTCAGATAGATAGAGTTACTTTCGAATTTAAACTGTGCTTTTTATTACACAGACACTTCAACATTCAGAAATCGTCGACCTTTTAAATTGCTAAAATTCTATGTAATGATGACATATGAAACATTAGTTGTTTGTCTTACAAGCTAAGAAGATCAAAAAGATATTTATAATAACAAGAAACATGATCGATAGTGTCATCCTAATTGGTTAGTTAATAATTTGGAAGCAAATAAAGAAATTCTGAAAAGTACAAAACTTCCTTTATATATGTATATATTCCATTATAAATGTATATATATCCCATCCCATATGTGTATATATATCCCATTATGAAGTAAAATATATTTACCCTTGTTACTATGTAGTACATAACAGTACTCGGCAGGCATGCCCCAGAGAATTAATACGTTCCTATATTCATGACTTATTATGAATAATTTAAAGTAATTTTTGTATCTCAAGTTTTATCATAACTCTAAGCAGTTAAACATCCATTCTTAAGTTCACTATCAATGCATCATTTGTTTTCGAAACTAACATCCTTGCAGTTGAATAAGTAATATAAATCGGATCAAGTCATTAGTAAGCTAAAAAGAAAATAGTTTTACAATTCAGCAAAGCCTTGAATTATGTTATTAAAAAGACTTTTAACGTCTTTCTTTTTAAAAAATGCTATGAATGGAATCATACTACAAAATTTTGCAATTAAAAAAAAGGAATCTCGTTAGTAAAAATCAGATGCAAATAAATTACTTTGTTTGTTTTTAATACCTGAAATGAGTAAACTGTAAGATGTGTGTGTGACACACCTTACAGCTTACAATGGTACAGTGGTGACAACGGCTGAGTTGTTTTTTATTGGACATCATAACAACTGGGATATTTGCCTTAACCTTTTAATATATTATTCAAATTCATGCGGTGTGTTGCGGTGGTATGCGCAAACCGCTTTGTGTGAAAGTGTTAATTCACCGTTCACATTATACTTAGATTTATATAAATAATAAAGGAAAATATTAATACACAACAGTTTAACAGTGTAAATATTGTGTGTGATGAATCATATCGTTAAATAAAAAAAACATTTGAGATACTAAATATAACTTCTGCGACTTTGCTGCAAAATAACATGAACTATAAACGTTTTGAGGTGCTCTATCAGAATAAACCATAATATAAATAAATCCACTTTCTTCATCTGATAACACAGAATTTTCGTGTAAATTAATGAAAGGGACTGTACTGGGTTTTATAGCAAAACTTTATAAGGGTACTTCAAATAATTTATTATCTTTCGGTATTTTAAAATATCCTCAGCTTAACTCTTATACAGCTTAGCAATTGTATATAAATCAAATGGGAGCCCTTGGTTAAATTAATGAACGTTATTTTAGTATTTGTTACATTGCCAAAATGTCTTCTTATATGTCATCATGAGTACCTTCACAATCTAAATCAATTTGAAAAGAAGATATTAGCAACGTCTTTCCACTTCATCGTAGTGAGCTTAGGATTGTGTCTAGGAATAGGAGTAACGTATTAATATAAATAAACCACGTAAAAAAACCGCAGACGAGAATCAAAGTGAGACATTCAGAATAAAATAAATGTTCCCTATATTTTACGGGTACTTTAATTATAGACTGGTGTGCGCGACTATTTACGTATATTTCCAGAATATGCAAAACATTCAAACTCACGTCTGACATTCATTACGAACTTCCTGTTACAGTCTTCTTGTCAACGTCACCGATCCTTGACTAAATGTTATTTAATTACGGAGATCAAATTGATATATTTATGAAATATTGTGTTACCAAGCTGTCTCGTGTTTTGAAGGTGTAAATTAAACAACTTATATATGTGCTGACAATTGTTATCTACATTGTCTTTTTTTCAGGTGATTGTGTAACATCTGACTTCTAGTTCTTATTCTTCAATAAATAGGAACTTATCTTGAACAAAGCTTGTCTTGAAAAACGTTGCTCATTAAATGCTGTATAAATTCTAAAGAAACTAAGCCTCTGTAAAACTGAAAATCAAATGTTGATTACCAGCTCTGATCCTGATTCTTACCTCTGAATGAAAGTGTATAAAAGCCTTAGACTATTGAGACCTACTTTTAAGAGATAATCCTTCAGAGTTGTAATCTTGAAAATAAATTATTTGATATTACTAATTGTCCCTAGTCAGCATGAAAATTATTCTTACACACGTAATAATATATAAGTTTCCACTGAGTAAAACAGTTGCTTCTGTTGTCGAAATATAATATACCGCTGATTGCAATCCTCATTCATTTGAAACTTAACCCCTTTTTTTCTAGACAATCGCTTTATCTAGCTCACTCGACTTTTAAACTTTCTAGTGGCTTGATGGGGTAGGCAAATTGTTTTTTCTTCATTCACGTGGCCACATTCATTGCTACTTTTCTAGAAAATTTTATACCTATATCGATTTATATGCAGCACTAACAGTAGCATTTCTATTTGATAAAGCTAATACACAAAATATACCTAATGCTTTTTAGTAGGTCTAGAATATTAAATGTTGCAATTATAGCAAAGGTTCTCCAGCAAATGGTGGTCAATTTATCATTTGTTAATGTAAACAAATAAAAATAAATAATACTTTGGATATCTAACACTCAACGCCATCTAGTCCCAAGCTAAGCTGGACTTGTATCCTGGGTACGAGCCAACTGATATAAATACATGTTAACTTTTTTTAGTAAATACATATACATTATACACAGGAACCGCTCAAACTCTGAAGCAAATATTTGCAAATCATAGATACATCTGCTCTGACTCGGGAACCAAACGCGAGACCTCAAGTCACATACGTTACCACTGCGCCAACGAGGCAGTCAAGAAGTGACGAACTATAGCAATCCTACTACTATTATAAACGCGAAAGTTTGTAGGGATGGATGTTTGTTACTCTTTCTCGTAAAAACTGCTCAACGGATTTGAATGAAACTTTACAGTAATATAGCTAATACATCAGAATAACACATAGGCTAGTATTTGCCGCGATAACTGACATATACGCGAGTGGAGCTGCGGGCATAAACTAGTAAGTTATACATAGAACTTTAATTTCAAAAATCAACGGTATACTCGATGAGCAATGCAAGTGTTAGCCACAAATAAAGTTTCGAATTTGTAACCTGCATGTGTGAGACCTAGGTGTGAGGTAGGTGCTTCGTCAGTGTCAACATCTACAAGCAGAAATAACAAGTTTTTTATATTTGTTCACGACTATCTAACTTCGTTAGTTTCTAACTGTTGCTTCTTTTTATTGATTAAATGATATGATATGATATGAATGATAAACAATTTCATAATTTATTTTCACTAAAATGAACTTAAATGCAAGTCAAGTTGGCATCCCAAGATAATCTTCTTCATAAATCAAAACATATTTGTTTCTTTCAAAAAGGTGTATAATCTCAATGCAATACATAATAGCTGCATAAGTTAAAACCTGTATGACAGCTGGAGACTGCAATCTGTTCTAAGACTGTATGACTGATATCCAGGCTCTCACCCTCTGACGGCATAATGTATTATATTAAAGAAAGTATACAAAAACAGAGCAGTGAACAAAGCACAAGCACAACAAATAATTTTGAAAGACTCAGAAATAATTTAAATTAATATTCTAATCAAATGTCAATTGTAAACGTAGGTGTAATATTATTTATACGCTCTCGGGTATTTCAAATACTCACTTTGACTGTCAAAAAAAATTGAAAATATTTGTAACATTTTATAGAAATACTAGCAAATCCGACAAATGTTTTGCCATATGTAAAAAAGTTAAATGGCAAAACAACGTTTTGCCGGTGGATTTTGGTAAAAACGCCGCGACACTAGAAATTTATTTATTAGATTATAAGATACTGGACACCGTTTTCAACCTTGGTGAGTATAGTTCTTTGAATATCAAAACAATTTACTTTTAATTCACCTGAACTCGCATAAAGACAGAGAGAGCTTCAGAGTCTCGTAACATAATCAAATACAAAATATGTTTCTTTGAAAACAAATAGTAGTCGTACTAAGCAACATATTTGACATAGGGCTTTGAAATTAAAAAATGTTATGTAAATAATCGTGTTGGAAAATGTGTGTATTTGATTCCGTATACTAGAGCATGAGCCTCCGAAATCTCGCCTACCTTAGGCAATTCCGTCACCGCATGCGAGTTGTATTGACGATTCTGCGCTCTCCAACACACGGCATAAAAGCAAAAAATGAAACAGTTTGCACTCCGGGAGTGCCGGCAGAAGTAAAAACTTGAATTTTATACTTGTGTGCGTTTTTTATATCTTGGAATGGTAAAGAAACAATTTTGCATGAATTGCTTTCAATGTCAGTATAAAAGTACTATCATTTATATGGTAAATTAAATACAATATTCATTTATTGCGTTATCATACACAAATATGACAATTTATGGTCTACTCACCCTCTGTCTTACGAATTTTCGATCAGCTAATGAAGTTTTCCCTTCAAAAACCAAAAATTATTACGTACCGCGCTCGGTCGAATTGAATCAGATCTGATTCTGGACCTTGACCACTTTTGATTTATAATTTTGATCCATTTCATCTTTATTGCAATCTGAGGAAGTATAAGATTTTATAGATATTATTAATTTATTTTTGTCCTATTGTTTATAGTATGAACTGCTAACAAATTTCGAACAAATAAATATTGTGTGCAGTATTCCAATCAAAATTTCATCATTAAAATTGAGCCCACTGGGTATTAAATTGTGTTTGTACCGTGTTCAACTGCTGAAGTTTAAATTATTTTTATTTTTAATTATATTTTATAATTCCTAGTATACTGGATTTAATTTCAATCATTTACGTTTCAGATTTGAGCTTTATTTGCGGAAAGACTATAAAATAGTGCTTGACAGTTAGATTTGTGGCTGGTATGTTCCAATTGCCTTCTTTTACAAAGGGCAAAATAGTAGCTGCTATCAACGTATTAATTTCATATCATGACAAGGTATTCTTTGTAATAATTGTATATAACGTAAAAAATAAAACGTAATAGCGTTAAACTTACAGCAAGTAGATTATTTATGTATTAAACCGAATAAAATAATAATAAAATATGATTTTACTTAAGTATTCTTGGATCTTAACTAAACACAGCTTATAATGAAGATTCTAGAACATTTACGAAACGAAATCAACCGTACAAGCCTTAACGTCGCCATTCGAGTTTTCGATCGCCACGACCAAATACGTTACTGTGATTTTAAAATCATGTCACACCGAGAGTAATGTTAGTTTCTATACTCACGCCTGTAATTTTCTTAAAAGGCGTAATAATAATAAAACATTCGAGTTTTACTGGACATATTGTCTAGATCTACGCTGCTGCAAGGTCTAAATTCTCTATGTATACAATATTTGTGCGCATGTCTTGGCAACTTGCGGGCCAGGCACAAGGTGTCGCTTGGTAAATTGCAAGTGTTACCATTTGTGTATTATTTATCGGCTATTAGAAACCTGCTGATACATTGCGGTTGCGGTGAACGAGCTAGTGCATGAACACTTCATATATTTTTTTATTTATTCAAATCTTGAGGCGCTCATAGCCCAGTTGCACTCGGTGATTATAAACAATCAGCGAGGGCAAGCAACGACGGCGCGGTCAGTATCTGGATGGGTGACCGCTGGTGACATGTTACCATGAGCGTCTCCGTGATTCGGAGGTCACGTTAAGCAGTCGGTCCCGGTTGTTATCATAGGATAACAGTCGTGAAGCTAAGTTGGAGGCCTTCGGGCGGCTTAAAATCATCCAACGGTAGGATTACGTAGCCACAACGTTGTCTTGCCAGTCCCCAACCCGCACTTGGCCAGCGTGGGGATGTATGGCCTTAATCCTCTCCTGAGAGGAGACCCGAGCCCAGCAGTGGGACATTATGGGTTGTTGATTGATTGATATTCAAATCTTTATGCGCAAAAGTAGCAAAGGCGTAATTAATGCCGTAGGGATTATCCGCCAGTCGACCTTAGAAAAATAGACAAATATGTCTATTGATGTATCAAGACTATATAGTTTTCAATATTTCGTTGATTGTTTGTCTGGTACACAAATTTTATAAATGAGTCTATTATAATTTCTCGATTACATATAGGGGAAGACAGACTCAAAATAATGACATTAATAAGCTTTTAGAGTTGACTGTATGGCTGACGTAGTTATTTAAGCTGTCACCTCGACGTTCCTACTGTGCTAGTTTTTTGGGACACACCACATGAAACATAATTTGGTGTAATCCACGAATTGTTGTACTTAGTATAAGTGTTCTGTGTATCCGGTTCGTTTTCGTATGTACTAGTAACACTATTACACACAAAAACGAACCGGATACACATTATATTCCTTGCGATACACAATATATTCTTTGTATGGAAGTTGTCTCTTTTAAAGATGATACAAATTAGCTTTTCGCTAACAATTTATGCAGTACCATATCAAGATAAGTAATGAATTTTGCGTTGTCTGTTAACGATCAAGAATAGAAAATTGTAATAGAATCGAATGGTCTTTTTATATGACTGTAATAATCAAAGATGGGCTTTTAAGTAATAGTTTAATTGATTTTTTTTAAACTTTATTCAAGAATTATTGTTTTTGTTTACTTAATTAATCCCTGTGATTTTTGGTAGCTTTCCACAACTTCATAGGCTTTAAAATAACTAAAATTAATAGTAAGACGGTAATAGGATTTATTGAGAAGAAAATAATCAATCGGTAACTTAATAAATTATATTATCATGTGAACAGTAATGAACAAGATTTTGTCATGAATTTCTGTATTTTACATGAACAGCTGTATTGATATATCAATTTGATTTTTTTTAAATAAATATCAGTATAGCCGGCTATTAGCTTCGATTCAAGTTTTTGATCCGGGATAAAGCAGAATAAATAAGGAAATAAATGTCAGAGGAACAGTTTCATAAAACAAGTCCCAACATGCACCGACTGACTTTTTCACTTGAGTGATAACTGAATAAGAAAGTGGCGTCATTGTCGCATTATGAAAGCTTAACATTGGCCAAGTAAGTAACAAAGAGAACATTTAATGAATCTTTACTTGCTCCAACAGCATACAACCCGCTTCCACAGCTGCCGAGCCTTCCATGAGCCTCGCTAATAACAGCGGCCTTGTAGACTGTGGCTGGAAAAATATGGACAAATATTGATGACAGTACAAAACTCCAACCTGAGCTTCTGGATCCAATATTCTGCGGACGCAAAGGAAGCTATAGAACAATGTGTGAATGTCGGAAAGCAACTTACAGCAACATAATAGAAATAACAAAATTAATCGAGTAGAAGGTTTTTAAAGATGAATAACTGTTAATTACGCCACTTTCTTCTCCGATTCTTTATCAAGTATATATTGTAAGTGAACAGAAATCTAATCCACAGCATGGTTCATCAATAAGACAAAGGAAAAAGTTATATACAATTTAGGAAATGGCCGTTGAGTAAGCCTAATGGGAGACTACGTAAAAACCGGACCGCCAGACTCAACCTTGACATCTAGAAGAATGAAAGGAAAAAAATAAATAACAATATTGTGTTTTCAATAATTTAGACAATTATCGTAAAAAAAACCCGTGAAGCCGGACCCGCGCACCGAAGGATCCCTATAAACCTGTACGTATATAAGTAAAATTTATGCTTTTCGCAATTTTTCCTTTATCTGTTCTATATAACATTGCTTCGTATAGAATTTCAAGATTCTTAGCTCACGGCAAGTACCCTATAGTTTATAATTCCCTTGCAAGTGTCGAAAATTTGCAGCATAAACGGCTGTATCTTTTGATTACGTTGACTTAGAAATTTGTTTTTTTCTTTCTTAACTCCAAGCTCAAAAGTTTAGCTCCAAGGGACAGTAAACCTGAGTATTTGATTTAAATTTAGATATTTCACGATATTTTCTCGCGTTTCTGACAAAGGGTTTTGACAGATAGACGGATAACAAAGTTATCCAATAAGGGCTCCGTTTTGTCCATTAGAGGTATGGAAACCTAAAAATGATAATTTGATTAAAATTATGTATTATATTTATTTGTTATTATGTATCTTAATCATTTCGTTTAAAATTTATGTAAAACCGTAATTTATGAATAAAGTTTAAAATATTTTAATTCTTAATAATAATAAAACGCCCCGTATAAAATAGTCTATTTTTTTACGTAAAACCAGTTCTAAGACAATAGAATTTTATTTCTCGAATTTGCAAATATTTTTTCGCTTACAACTTTTTTTTAGTTGTAGAACAAATAGATTTTGACCAAAGTTACAGAGAATTTTATTTGCGACACAAAATGTTTGGATCTTATTTTGTAAGACCTATTGTTATTCAGAACAATCATAAAAGCCATTTGTACCCCTTTTTCGAAAGAAACGGCTATAGGACAAGGGTTGCAACCCCATTAATTGGTATAAAATCTTACACTAACTCCTCATTAATCCCTTACAAATGTACGCTAAGCCCACAAAATTAAAAATTTCAACATACTTTTTGTAAATATTCTATAATGCAAAATAGAGTTCAGATACCAAGCTTCATTGTCTCCTCAAAGCAAATAGTGTAATAGTTTATAATAGCGTACGTGTTGACCCGGCTATGAAAGAATCTCGTTACTAAGTTGCTGAAGTAATGAGTGTCGTCTTTTGTAAATGTGAACAAATATATTAAAAGCCACTTCCATGACATAGCTTTAATACATTTAAGACATACTAAATGCTTTTCAAAAGGTTATACTATATATATATATATATAT
>PKRV01002220.1:61946-137030 GCA_003709505.1 Hyphantria cunea | reverse complement strand
GGTATACTATAGGTTGATTACACACACCCAAACACAGAACAAATGATCATGCACAGCACACAATATTTATCCTCGGAAATAAGCCCACAACCATCAGTACAGCTGCCATTGTCACTAACCACTAGATTGACGGACTCGTCAATTATACAGAGTTATTTTTATTCCTTCATTACTCATTCGATTCAAAATAAGATTAGATATCTCTTCTAATCCATTATTCCTCAACACCGTACAAAGATCATGAGACAAAGAAGACTAAATTGAAGGTTGTTACCTACTCACCTTCAAGCTTCAGCTTACAAGTAACGGCATAATGCTAAATATTATTGTTTTAGTTGTTGTTCAATAACAACAATTACAATAACTACAATTAGCCAGGAAGACTACGACGTATAGACGTACAGACCTATATATGTACCTATGCAACCGAAAACCACTTTTCTCGTCTTTTTCAAAGTGCCTTTAATATGCATATTTTTGTTATGTGCAAAGTTCAATTTGCTCCATCTTGTACCCAAGCTACTAATGGCTAAATTATACCGAATATCTACACGAGATTCAAATCACGTTCTGTAGTTATCGTGCGTACATCGTGTCATACGAACACTAGGAATATTACGTGACGCTAATAAATTTATGAAAAATATTTTAACCCATGTGAATTACAATTTAATAGGATTGTTTTGAACTAACTACGAAGGAAGGAATCCTCATGTTGATTACCTCTTAAACACATTATATAATACGTTGGCATGATGCAAGAGCATCGAAGTTGGTGATATTCCATTAAAATCGAAAGATTCCTTATAAAATTTACATACGTGTATAAATGAAAAAATAAGAATAAAATATATTTCAATTAGAAGAGACTATATTAACGAGTTTACTTTTATCAAATATTAAAATACAAACTTTAACCTGAGGAACTTTCAGTAATGTTTTTAAAAACTGATTACAAAATTTAAAATATGTTAAATACAGTCTAGCGTTATTGAGAGCCAGTGAGTGAGCGTCTTCTATATTCAGTTTTAAACGTTTATCTGATACGAATAGTGTACACATGGCGAATTTAACGAAGCCTGTTGAATACCAAATAGATTTAACTCGAGCTAACTCGGACAACCGTGCGCGACTGCAATAATTGTGCGGTTTGAGTGCGACCAATTCCTGAAGAGTGTTCCTTGCTTGTTCCAAGCCGCTAACAATACATATTTCTATTAGTACCTCCTGATTTAACCTTTTAGATTTTAGATTTTCAGAACCTGACTACACATATGCCTATTTGAACGACCATCACTTTCAAATGTTTTCCAATTTACATCTTATTTCATTTATTTTTTCAAGTAACTAATCTTGAATAAAATTATAGATCATTTTCTTCAAGTTCAAATTTATAATCATTTATTCAATTAAGAAACTAAGTGACATTTATGAATGTTGAATTAAAGCAACAGTTAAAAATCATAGATCGACAAAAACAGACGCAATAGCATGCACTGGATTGTTAAAGTAATAGGTAATAGGTACAGGCCTGCTGTCTGATCTGTCTATCGTTGTATATATATCTGTTTAGCTCAATAACAAGACAAAAAGTTTGTGTATATAATGACACCTTAAGCCCATGATCGTTTGTTGTTCAGATAATCGCCGATCACATACTAGGCTTTTTAAATAAGGTGATTTTTTTACAGAAAGCTTGAATTCATGTAAAGAAAGATCAATTACATCTTTAAAAATTTTATTAAAAAAACGTTTAACAAGTTGTGTACCATATTTAAACGATGATAGATACCGACGAGTTTAGATTTGTTTCTTGTATTAATATTGTGTAAATCACTGTTTTTTTATAGTTAATAATGCGTTAGGTACAACAAACATAATATTGGCAAATATATACTGTGACGTAACAGTGAAAATACATATATCCTTAAACAACTTTCGAAGAGAGACTCTAGCACCTAAATTGTACATTGGTCTGATGGTTTATTTTGTAGAATAAAAAATCGTTTCAATATCAGCCGCCTTACCCTAAAGTACTATAATATGTAATGCTGTGAAATAGCTGAAATAAACTAACCTAGTTGTGTCCGTATCAGTGAGCTGACGTATCTTCCATACTGCATAAGATGCCGAACTAAGTCCACCTGCAAGGCTACCTATCTGGGCTCCCCATTGTAGTTTCCTGTCCAATGTAATTCCTAAGAAAACCGTTGACTCTGCAATATATGCTTAAAATTTCAATATACTACGTGGTTTTACATTCATAGAACATGTAATTATGTTCATAATAACTAAACTAGTATCCAGTGTGGGAATCAAACCATTTTATTATGCAAACAGGTAGAATGACTAACATACCGTATTGTATAATTGTTTTATGTGTAATTACTACCCAGTACCAATGATCAGAATCATATAGCTTGATATATTTCTTCTAACAGATAAGGAATTACATTTAATTTAAAGGGCAAGCACTAAAAGTTATACAAAAATAGCAATACTTAATATAGTCAGCAGTGGCATTAAAAATGCTATAAAAAACTTAATTTAATTATCATTATTCTTTTCTTACGTTTAAATAGAGTACGAAATAAAATATGCTTAAAGAAAATATAGATAGTGTTTTAAATATATTTCATTACAGAATGTTCATGAAATATTTATTATTAAAAGCCACTTGTTACGAGAGCCTATAAGCCGAGATCAATAAGGATCACTAATGAAACACGAAACTATAACAAATATAAATTAATATTTAAATGATAAAGCCTAATAATAATTAGAATTAAAGTAGATATGGTTATAGAATACTAAAATATAATACTATAGTAATTATATTATAATTGCGTTGAAATATTTCTACATGAGCAAGAAAATAGTAATCTATTTCTAGACAGACTAATATATTTTATAACTATATGTTTCATAGATAATAAAGTGTTCGTCTTCTCCAATCGATTTTCGCCTCCGTTAGTTAGATATATAGATTTAAGACATGGGAATTAACATGCGATATACGTTCGGCTGCGAAACCTAATTTTTAAATGCTTCTTAGATCGATCTCGAAATCGGTTTCGGAAGGAATTCAAAATGAATCAACGGATCCTTTTAGGACATACGAACAGGACAACGAATCCTAATTAAATTTTACATATACTGTAGGGGGTAATAGGGTACCATTCCCCTTTTCTGACAAAAAAATATGTTACGTATAGTATTCGCTACCTGCAGGAGTAGGCACTGCATGTTGGGTGTTAAACTCAGCACAATCTTATTTTCACAAATTTATTATGAACATCCTACATACTTTAACATTTTAGTTCATATAAAAGAATATATTTATTACCTGTGGTATGCCGCTAGAAAATTGTATACTATCGTTGCAAAATAATAAATTATATATTCAGAAGTAGTTAGCTGCTTCTTCGGTTTTATTCAAAAACTTCATACTATACATAGAACAAATTTACGATTCGTTCTATTCCTTATTCAGTTTTCATTTCAATCGAGAATTCAAAGAATTGAAATAAGATCACCATTTCCTCAGTACAATTTTATTCAATTTATTGGAGATGAAAGTTAATTGAAGTTATATATGTATATATTACGTATATAGCTACGAGGTTGGCACGACGGAATATATCTAAAACTAAATTGGATATTCAGTGAAACACGGCGGACAGATTTAGGTGCCTGGTAAAAACCGCTACCAGTGGACTTAGCTTATTCAGCTCTAACTGACGGATTATTTATGATATCAGCTGGAACATTCTATGATGATGATGATGTTAATAATAATGGAAAGAATAAATTTTGAGAATACATTTACACACATAGTCAAATACTTTTAAACATTAATCTAACAAAGAACAAGGAACACGTAAAGGCACGAAGAAATAAAATGTTTCGGAAATGCTTTTTTCATATGACGTCATGCTTCGCTCTCTTAAAATTTGTAAAGATTGCGTCACACGACACTATTATATTTTCGAGCGACCCGTTAAGTCTTGGATAAAGTATAGCTTGTTTCTATATTTCAAGTCAAAAGGCGCGTTGCGGAACCCGCAAAAACCGGTAGAATAATACAATAATTCAACGACCTCCATTAAAGCCCGTATATTTAATGTACTTCCTCTACAACGGTAGCGTATTTTTCTGTGAGGATCCCCAAGTATTGGCGCAGTGCCAGACTCCAACGACACGAGACCTTAGGGCATCAGTCCAGCGCCTTGAGATAAAATTTGATATATCGCTAGTGACGCCTAAATTTTAAAAATACAAAAATCGGAAGGCATCTATCATTTACCTATATTATTATAAATATTCTACCTGGTACCTAATTTATTTATATCAAGAATATAGTATCATAAAATTGAAATAAATTCGTATTTTTGTTCTAAAATACTTTATCGCCTACGGCGAATATATTTAGCGTATATATCATAAACATTAATTGGTAGGCGTAAATCGCCCTCGTACTGCACCAAATTGTTATATGAACGAATTTTAACAGCTGGAGCGAAAATTAATGGTATTCCAAGTCGTATTACCGTTTAGGTATATTTATCCCACGAGATAACCAATTGCTGCGTAAATTGGAAGAAATATTCTTCTTAACGATTCGGCGACAAACATTGTGACGGTGTAGGTTACAATATTTTAGCAGCCTAGATCATTTCACCACTTTGACTGTGGTGTCAGTGGTAGTTCCTCTTCCGATGCAAAGTGGGACATTATTTCCATTGCACACATTTTAAAAAACGGGAAACCCAGTACATATTTTATATTGAAGAATTACGATGTCTGAGTGCAAACACTTAATTTTGAAGCCCTTGTTATGAATATGTTATTTATTTTTGTAACGATGTAACACAGTATGAATTCATTTGTAAACATAGAATGGCTTATCATTATGACTGACTCGACTGCCTCGGTGGCGCAGTGGTAACGTATGCGACTGCTGTGTTTGAGGTCTCGGGTTAGTTGGACCAAATGTTTGTATGATCTACAAATATTTGTTTCGGAGTTTGGGTGTTTTCTATGTGTAATATGTATGTATTAAAAAAAAGAAGATATATTTGTATTAATAACTAAGCAGAAATGTAAGGTTGAAACTACGATATGGCTTATGGGTCTCGGCTATGAGGAAATTGAGGATATGCTTAGGAGTTCCTAATACACTTGCATACGCATGCGATTATTCACACCCACTCACATATACATACGTACTTACGCACATACACACACCACACATACACACACCACACATACACACACCACACATACACACACACACACACACTCACACACACGAACATTAACACATTAAAAAAAAAATTGCTAATATTATTATTAGTAATTATGTATAACATTATTTATTGTTTCTTTTTTTTCTGTATGTATAATTATAAGAGGGAATCATCTTGGCCTCCATATTTCAAGTTTATACTTAGTTTGCAGGCCAAGAGACACGTATATGTAATTTTTGCAGTGTCAATAAACATTTTTGATTTTTGAATATCAGTTGTCTAGTTCCCATAATACAAGCTCTGCTTAGTTTGGGACTAGATGGCGTTGTGTGTTAAAATATCCGAAAATATTTATTTATTTATTTTCGGACATCTTTATTCTTTTGGATAATGTTATTTCAGTTAAAACTAACCTTTTCAGGACTTATTTATGTATATCAAATTAAAACAAGATTAAAAAAATAAGCGAATTATGTCAGGCTATATAAAAGACGTATAATCTTACATTTTGTGATAATTTGCTAACGCTTAAAATGTGGGAATGAAGTTCCTTTGAAACAAGAAAGAACAAAGAACTTTTCGAGCTAGGTATTATCGCACTCCTTAATTACTGAAAGTGGCTTTAGGGGTTACAACTTTATTGTACTCTTAATATTGTAGGGCTAACTTAACAAGGCGTGTAAGTGTTTAGAAAAAAACAACACCTTGTCAGCAAAGCCGACTGGCCACAAGTGTACCTATATAATACATTTTACATATAAGAATTCAAACTGCAAGATTCTGATAAAAGTATTAAATATATAGACAAATTAAATATGCAATTAAGTTAATTTGACGGTCTCTACATTATTTTTACAAATACTTACTACCTTTCTTTCTATTGGTGTAATGGGTGACAATCTTACTAATTACTAATTAATAAGGTTGTGCGTAGAATTTTCAATAATTAGAAACACTATTCACGATCTGCTCTGGATTCGTTGCTCTTGGTAAAATTTGTACCTCCATGCATCTTATTTAAATGTCTTTTCAACTATATGTTTACGTTGCGTTTGCATAAATGTATTCTAGATTGACAATGGTATTACCCTATTAAACTTACCACGAAGTTTTAGAATATAACAGAGGTAGGATCAAGTCAAACTTTCTGTTTACATTAACATGACACTTCGGTCGCTTGCTCACAAGGGAAAAACCCCTACGTCAATAAAGTAGGCACAAATATTGAATTCAAGGCAACACAAAGTGTTGTGTTATTGAACAAACCCAGGACAACGATTTATGGTTGACATTGATTACGGACTAAACCTTTGTAACTCATAAAATATTAATACTTGAGCATGTGATCGGTACGATTCACATATCTTTCATGTAGACAAAGTAATTATTTGTAAAAACACTGAAAAATACACACATACACAACATTTCTATAAATTGAAGAATGATGAAGAATTAATCTGCCGTGAAATCTTCTTCTTCTTCACTTTATCCGAGGATTACTTTAATACAAAACTTCATACATATCGCGTAAACAATTCTCTCAACTAACAGCAGTAGCCATTGCCATTTATTCACTATACCAATGCCTTTAACTCAGATTATTAAATACTCCTGCGTTTCAGGTGTTAGTTGACCCCTCTGCACGTTTTATCCTGAAACAAAGAAACAATTTAAAAAGAATAAACATACCACACAGTTTAATACCTTTCTATACGAAAGATATTTAGCTGCTTTTTCTCAATATTTGAAATCCAGTTGAACCTCTCTTTAGACCCTTCCAAGTATTGGATGATACTCAACCGACGAAATAAATTCTTTACACAATACAAGTGGCCGTT
Source organism: Hyphantria cunea (assembly GCA_003709505.1). Classification (NCBI taxonomy): domain Eukaryota; kingdom Metazoa; phylum Arthropoda; class Insecta; order Lepidoptera; family Erebidae; genus Hyphantria; species Hyphantria cunea. The sequence goes on along the minus strand of PKRV01002220.1, from coordinate 129,943 downwards.
GATAACATAAGTCAGTGTACTTCGCCCCGCCCACCTCCGAACTCAGCGATGACCTTTTTACATATTTACAAAACATTCTCCCTATCTAGCTATCAAATTAATTTTGTAACGGGGTGTCCTAGGTGGGCGCCAAATACGACGCCAAGCTGTGAGGGTGACGAACGCTATCAAAACATCAGAGTAGCCTTCTTGTGTGCTATGTGTCCGTCTGCGACCATACATGACTTAACACAAGAACACCAAAATTTAAGTAAATAATATCGAACTAGAGGTAAAAAACATGAACCCTTATGCACATAAAGAGTTTAATTAAAATGTTTATTGCATAGTGAGGAGCCCTTCGTTACTTCGGTTAAAATGAGGTCGATTTAGTTATATATATATATAGAATGTCCAACCTGAGACAGTTCCAGTTTTACTTCAAAATTGATTTCATATGAAAACAATTTAAAGTAAAACTTTGTGTTAACTCGTCCAGGTAAAAAGCCATTTAGCGCTTTTTAACTAAATGGTGAAAGACACTAACGTGATTGGTAATAGACAGTTAATGTCCGGTTTTGAAATGTGTCCGGTATGAAATAGCATTAAAAACAAAATTTATGTTTTTAGTGTTTTCTAGATATCATATAAATTAATGATTTATTAACTTTAGGATCCGACAGAAATTTCTGTAAGTATTTTCGCCAAGCGCAAGACTGCATCTCATCAATCATAAGTGTCATTAAAAAACACATTATTTAAAGTGCAATAAAATAACTATTGAATCCAGTTGCATTTTGGTTGTGGTACAATTTTGTATAAAAAAAGATCAGCCGTTTAGAAGGTGTGCGGTGACATAAACCTTTGTATTAAAACAAATACTTATCCCCCGTAAAAAAGCAGAATAATACTAAACAGACGTGATACCATGGTAAGGTTTGTTTTTAAAAACATTAAAGTTAACTACTATTATATATAGGTATATGTATTCGATTAACGAATGTCCACGATATTTTCTGTGTTTGAAATATTACTGTCTGACAATTTTGTGAAACGGTGTGAACGAATCTAAACTTTATGACCCGTATCAAATAGTGTCACGGCGTAATGTAATAGTGACTAAGCTGCCTTGCCGATGTAACTTACACCCACGTATCAATAATCATAAGTGTTAAATTAAATACATGTGTATTTTGTGGACGCACAACTACTTTTGAAGCTGACAGGGGACTTTTATCATGAGGTGAAAGCACCTATTATGTTAGTACCCGAAATATACACATCAAAAGCCTTTAACAATCCTCTGCTAGAAATAGGGAGTAGGAGGTAATAACCTACTACTGCTTGCTACTTGCTGTTTGCTTAAAGCTTCTCTTTACGGTGATGTTTTCTTAGATAATTTGCTCTCTTAGCCGTCTCTTACGACACCCTTGGGATAAATAAAGATGGGGATAGTCCGTATTCTATACTTCCATCACCAGATAGATGAAATAGACATATATTAGACTTACATATATTAATGTATGTAGAAGTATTTTTAGAATGGCAAAGTAAGGTTTTCCTTGCAAAAGTTCTTAGAGTCCAAAGATTGACTACATATAGGTTTTACGTAACCATCGCTGAGCAAGCATATTGAATTTTCTCGATTCTTTGCTATTTTGTTAGTGCCGAGAGGCGCTCATAGCCCTGTTGCACTTGGTGTACCTGGATGGGTGACCGACGGCATGTTACCATGAGCGTCTCCGTGATTCGGAGGTCACGTTAAGCTGTCGGTCCCGGTTGTTGTCATACGATAACAGTCGTGAAGCTTAGTTGGAGGCCTTCAGGCGGCTTAAAATCATCCAACGGCAAGATTTATGTAGCCACAACGTATTCTTGTGAGTCCCCAACCCGCACTTGGCCAGAGTGGGTACGTATGGCTGTAACCCTCTCCTGAATTAATGTATGTGGAAGTATTTTTAGAATGGCAAAGTTAGGTTTTCCTTGCGAAAGTTCTTAGAGTCCGAAGATTGACTACAATAGGTTTTACGTAACCATCGCTGAGCTAGCTTATTGAATTTTCTCGATTCTTTGCTATTTTGTTAGTGCCGAGAGGCGCTCATAGCCCTGTTGCACTTGGTGTACCTAGATGGGTGACCGACGGCATGTTACCATGAGCGTCTCCGTGATTCGGAGGTCACGTTAAGCTGTCGGTCCCGGTTGTTGTCATACGATAACAGTCGTGAAGCTTAGTTGGAGGCCTTCAGGCGGCTTAAAATCATCCAACGGCAAGATTTATGTAGCCACAACGTATTCTTGTGAGTCCCCAACCCGCACTTGGCCAGCGTGGGGACGTATGGCTGTAACCCTCTCCTGAGAGGAGACCCGAGCCCAGCAGTGGGACATTATGGGTTGTTGATTGATTGATTTATTGTAAATTGAAAATCTTCTAAACAATTAAAACCCATAAGCGAAAAGAAACATAATTTTGAGAGCTGGCATTTTAATTTATCAAAAATTGAGATGGGGAATCACTGCATACCTAAATTTGAATGTTATTATTGAACATGAAGAAAATAATAAACGTCAGCCACCATTTAACGCTGTGTTGTCAAAAAGAAGTAGTAGTGTAGTTTTACTTACTGTACTTAAGAGCATAGTGTGTACTGATTTATATTTTATCTTTCAAATGGGCCAACAGGCATCTATTTATTTGGCATTTTATCGATATATGGGTTTTGTTCTTCCAATATTCATCACATAATTGTTCAAAAAGACATTTCTTGGATGAGAGATTGCTTATTTCAAACCTTACATGAAACCTATCCATAAATATACAGTATACTCGGACTCGGAGATCCAAAATTCCTTATGAATTCTTGAATAGTGGACAAGTATGATTGTTTGTTCACTATTCAATCCGAGTATGAATTCCATATGTCATTCCATGAGATACGTGAAATACTCAGAAGCAGCCGTATTGTTCAGGCCGTCGTGAGCCTTTATCTTTATTTACGAAACTTATCATGATGATAATATCAGCGAAGTATTTGAGACTTACTTAAAAAAATGGAGGATTAAGATACAAACGTAAAACGTTTGGTAAATGGGATTTTGCTTATGCATTCCTTCTGATAATTTTCTGACTAAAATAGAATGATTAAAAATAAGAATATTTTTTTCAAACATTTATTGTGCGTAGTCTCTTAAAGTATACAACCTCTCTAATCAAAATAACTAATTAAAAGCTATTGTCAATTTATCGACTTAAATTTTTTAGCTATGATCTTTCTAATTGTAATCTATCTAATTGAACCAAAAATAAAAGTTTTTTCAACAGATTGGTATTTTGAATTTTGTTAGGAATATATTGGCCATTGCAGCGTTTTCGCTTCGTTGATACAAATCCCACAGGGGCTGTAAACTCAACCTCTAAGTCCTTGTAATATTCACAGATTGTGCTATTTTTATTCGTCTTGGGCTTCCTCTTGGCGCTGCAGAGATTTAACCTGTGTCAATTTATTAAGTATAAATGTATGTGGTTTCAAGTTTATTGCCCAAAGCTGTAGATTTGTGTGAAATATTTTTCCGGGAAAATGAGGTGAATATGACACTTCTGTATACAACATCGGGAAAAGGAAACGTTTACCAAGCCAAAGCTTTTAGACTTAGTGCTGAAAGCAGCTTTGGCTTATCGACTGGTATAAACATGTAGATATCAATAAAATGCTTATATTACTGACTGCATTCTTTTGAAAATATTATATATTGGTTAAAGCATGATTTAATGAAAGTTGATCCAAACCAAAGTCCTGCTTTCTATACCAATACTTGCACTAACTTGTAACAGAAAATAAAAAAAAGGGGTGAGGGTAAGCGTTTATTGGGAAGACTTTTTATCGACATTTTGCAACTAAAGACTCATTACCATACTAATGTTTGAACTAAACAGTGCAGCTCAATAATCATTGCCTACAAAGAGCCAACAAAAGATATAATAGTTACAATTTTAATGTTCTATCTGTTTTTTGACTCCAGTGGCCGTAAAAGGGGTTAATATTATTGAAAAGAGAAGTAAATATTTGACATTATTGCTTCAATGAGCGTTTACATATATAATCTCAGTAACAACAAGGCGACGACTTCTCGGCTCGTATTGATACTTAGATTTCAACGTTTGTCTTAGATATTTATTGCTTTTTCTTGCGAATCAAAGATACTAATGGAAATTATTGAGTCGTGTCAAGGCAACACTTCTCTAAGGAATTGGCGATTAGGAGACGAAATGCTGTTTGAGCAGATGAATATTAGTTGCCATTGATGGGTCTACTTGGATTGCCAACATTATTCAACTATTCAAAAGAAGCCCTAAGGTCTGAATAGGAATATTACTTTTCGTGACACAAAAGTTTAATCTATGTACTTAAGGCAACATATATATTTAATGATACTTTTTTTTACAACCACAATATTACTAGATTTTTGAGAAACTCATGTATGACTATGCATAGATTGAAGACAGAGTTATTTATGTGAATTGGAAAGAACCGTTGATTATGCCAACTGGAGAGACTACGTAAAAATCGGGCCTTATGAGTCTACCTTACCGTTTACGACGATACGTATGAAAAATAATAAACAATAATTAATGAATAACAATATTGCATTGCATTGAAAAGCTACTCACAAATAAAAACGAAAAGGTAGTTGAAAATTATGATAAATCTATGGATCATCATCAGCATATCGCAGTCCACTGCTGTACATAGGCCTCTCCAATTTCACGCCACTTAGTTCGATCTATGTCTTCTCGCATCCAGATCCTGCTAGCCGTCTTGCGCAAATGATCGCTCCACCTGGCCTGTGGACGTCCTATACTACGTTTGCCGAGACGCGGTCTCCACTCAAGAACTCGTTTACCCCAACGGTTATCGGTTCTTTGGCAAATGTGGGCAGCCCACTGCCACTTCAGCTTGCTAATCCTGTGGGCTGTGGCTGTCGTTGACCGTGATTTTTTGTCGGATCACCTCGTTTCTGATGCGACTCCTTAGAGAAACGCCGATCATAGCCCTCTCTATGCACGCTGAGCGGCTTTGAACTTAAAGACGACCAGTCCGACCGTAAGAGTCCACGTTTCGGCTCCGTATGTCATTACGGGTACGACGCACGCATTGAAGACTTTCGTCTTTAGGCACTGTGGGATCGATAATGAGAAGACCCGACGAAGTTTCCCAAACGCTGCCCAACCTAGCTAGATTCTTCTGTTCACCTCGTCCTCAAAGCTGTTTCTACCTAACTGCAAAGCCTGCCCGAGGTATACATATTTTTGAACAACTTCGAGAACGGCACCGTGTACCGCAACCGGTTCCGGTAGTACATGTTCATTGAACATGACCTTGGTCTTGTCCAAGTTCATCCGTAGGCCGATGCGCACAGACGAGTCAGCCAGGTCGTTTAGCATCTGTTGTAGGTCCTGCAGCGTTTCTGCCATGATGACGATGTCATCTGCAAATCGCAAGTGAGAGATGTATTCGCCATTGATGTTGATACCGCGCCTTTTCCAGTGCAGCGTCTTAAACAGATCCTCCTTTGCATTAGTGAATAATTTCGGGGATATAACGTCCCCTTGCCTCACTCCTCGATGCAATGGCATGAGTTTTGTATGCTGATCCTGTACTTGGACGGACATAGTGGTGGCTTTGTAGAGACATCTCAACACTTGGATGTATCACCAATCTACTTAGCAACGCTGCAGGGACTCCAGAACAGACCAGATCTCGATCGAGTCAAAGGCCTTTTCATAGTCCACAAATGCTAGACACAGGGGCTGATTATACTCTTTGGTCTTCTGTATTATCTGCCGCACTATGTGAATGTGGTCTATGGTGCCATATCCGCTCCGAAACCCAGCCTGCTCTGATGGTTGGTGTTCGTCGAGTCTTCGCTCAAGATGATTCGTGATGACTCTTGAAAACAGCTTATAGACGTGGCTCAGGAGGGAAATGGGCCGATGGTTCTTCAAAATGGTTTTATTACCCTTTTTAAAGAACAGGGTGACCACACTCCTACTCCACGCCTCTGGAATTCTCCCTTCGTACAGGACAGCGTTGACAAGCTTTTGAAGCGCCTTTAGTACGGGTTTACCTCCAGCCTTTTACCAGCTCTGTAGTAACGCCATCATCTCCAGGGGCTTTTCCATTTTTCAGCTGTCCAAGAGCAATTCAATGCTGACTTCTGGCAGATATTCGGTGTAGTGACATGTTAATGTGGCTCTAAGGTCCTCATTTTTGGGATCAGGCCGAGATGCATGCGAAGCGTACAAATTGCCATAAAAGCTTTCTACTTCCGATAAGACGGCCAGCTTGGAAGCATCGACTTCTCCGCTTGCTGTGGTCAACTTTGTCAAATGGATTCTGTTCGATTGCTCTTTCAATCAAAAGAGTGTTGGAGCATCGGAGGTCGTGTTGTACATGCTTACTAATCTCTCAGTTTAGAGTCCACTTTGCCGATGAAGTAACTGGCGGGTTCTCACGTCGATCCTTCATTAACCCTAGTGTCCTTTCTGAAAGTTTCGACTTCGTGCTTTTACGCTGCATTAGACAAAATCTCATACCTTCATTCCTGAGGATTTGAACACATTTTCAAGGTTCTAGTTAATCTCGACTTGGAGCAGAGTTGGTCGGAGCCTGGATTTCATCATACGGACACGTTCATCGTTGAAGTTGACATTCAGAGAACCTCGGACTAGTCGGTGATCACTACCGGTGTTAAACCTATTCAGCACTGAGACGTCTCTGAATATGTGCTTCCTGTCCGTTATGATGAAATCGACCCCATTTTTGGTCATAGCGTCGGGGCTTTTCGACGTCCATTTTCTTTGGGGCCGCTTCTCGAAAAATGAGTTCATCAAAAACAGCCCATCCCGCTCGAGAAAGTTGATGAGCATTTGCCCTCTATGATTCCTGTTTAATGTCTAATCTATGGGAATCCGATTTTAAATATGATTTTAGCAATATAAAGCCGTTTTAACTGTTATTAGTTTTTTGCAAATGATTACCGGAATATCAGTCATACACGCGAATGGAGCCGCCTGCTCACAATAAACTCTGAAAATGTCTAACCGATTTTCCCGTATTTAAATGTTACTGCTGGCGTGCCTAAGATATGATATATAGTTAACACCAATTGGGATATTTGAATAGGAGCCGCGTATGATTGAAAAGACATACATACGTTGCGAAGTTGCGTGAGTTAGCCAGTAATCTACAAAACTGTGAAAAGCACAAAACTATGCAAGAGATCAATATATTATCAAATGTTGTCAAAAATAATTTCACTTACACAACATTACACGATAAATCAATTCAATAATTTTTTTAATAAATTAAATAAATAAGGATATAGAAGAATAATATTACTTTAAACAACAGCAAACAATAAATTATCTTAAATTATTTGTAAATTCGAAAGTGTAAACAATGTTTATTACTAAATCTTACCACAATGAATTGATATAGATTCAATCTGGAATAATATAAGCTAGTTTTTTCTGAAAATAAGTAAATCAATAGACAGAACCAAAACAAAAACGAGTGAAATAGCCGCTTTCAATCGACAGTTAAACAACATTCTAGAATTCAATTCACTTGTACTTGTTCCACTATTCTTTACTTTTAAGTGAAAAGTTATTTAGCGATGTTGTGCACTTTTTTGTGAGGATAATAAATAATAATAAATAAACTTGCGTCAGAACCCGTGACCTGATCAAAAATTCGTAAGACGGAGGGAGAGTAGACAATAAAATGAAATGTTTGGGTATGATAACGCAATAAATGAATATTTTATTTTACCACATAAATGATAGTACATTCCAAAATATCAAAAATTCACAATGTTAATATTCAAGTTTTCTCTTATGGTGGCACTCCCGGAGTTTTTAGAGAAGTTCAATCGTTTTTAAACTACCGAATCATCAAATGATATTACTAAATTGACCGAGAGCATCGCCAGGAAATTTAAAAAAACTAACTTTGTGGTGCATTATTTTTGTACGGTATCGGTCCCAGACGATTTCAATACTTCTTCTAATCCATCACTTTGCAACTCGAGAAAAATCGAGGATAGCTAACCCCCCCCTTCACCTGTACTCAGTTAGACAGCATACAAATGACGACATAATGCCGAATTTTATTATTTAATGACCCTGTATCTTTCCAGAAAGATGTCCTGGTGGTTGATATGACCGATCAACTTTGACACGGGCCTGTAGTCTAGTAGAATGTGCTCGAAGTTTTACTTAGCTTAGTAACATAATAACTGATCGTAGACTCTCATTGGTATGCTCATACTACCCACCGTCGATCGTGATCTATCTTTACATATTCAAAAACATGGATTCAATTACGAAACACTATATCAGTCATACCGTCAATCTGGTATTTATACAGCCTTATGTAATCAGTAACTAAGCATTAACGTATTAAGTGCTCGACTTTTAATATTTATAAATAATTGAGTTTTACTTTTTAAATCCTCATTTTCATTTATAAGGCTATTGCCGTCCACTGCTAAACGAAGGCCTATTCTAAAGATAACCAACTATCCCAGACTTGGGCAGTCGTCACACATTCACTGCAAGCCATTATCCTCAATATATTGTTCCATCGGGGGCAGGATTTTTTAAAATTAAAAGTGCAAAGTGATGGTAATAACCATAGTCACTTGACTATTGACTTGATCTTCACCTGAACCTCACTCAATCAGTGAAAACCGTGGAAAAAAAATGTCGAAACTGTTGACGATGTCACTCCGAATAAACCATTTGTTACTATCTCGCTTAAGTCCAGTAGTAGACATACATTATCCTGAAAAAATGCCAAGATATGTGATGTTAAAGTGGAATCAGTAGGGTTTTAATAACAATTTTTTTTTGCGTATGTAGTAAGTAAATGTTGTTTCATGTATTGTAATTTTACCGTATCATTGCTAGTTATAATAAGAATAATTAACTTCATTTTGCATGAGCTAATTAAAGTATGTATTTACATTTTACATTCAATGTTTATCAAATTAATTACATCTTCATACCGTAAGTGTTGAAGATCCATCATCCGTCAAGAGACTCTCTTATCCATAAGTATATTGATATTAGATTTTGCTGTGGGTCTCAGGATTTGAAGATTCCGAACGATACGATACGAACTTAATTGCAAGTTGATCAAGTTTGTCGTTTACAAGGTTTCGTTGTAACAGCTGTTGCTAAAGGAAAATGGATTCTTTATGGTTCTGGGTAACAAGTTTTCAATAACTATGCCTAGTTAAATCTAACTAGAGATAGTCTATGTATTATATTATATTACTTTTTTTATTGAAAATGATTAATTCAATACTTTCGATTTAATTATTTGATTTTTTTAAGGTAAATTCAGACTGTTTCTAATAATCTATATCTAATTTAAACTGAAGATAAGTTATTGAAATGGCAGTCAGTATACTTGGCCCAAAAACGTAGCTGATTTTTGAATTAAATGATACATAACTAGCATTATAAATAATTTAGTTTTCAAATATGACCAGATTACACATTTTAACTACAAGACTTAATGTTTAAATGTTCTAAATGTCCTGGGCGAATAATCTTTTTTTTTAGTGATGGAGGGAAAAGTCCCTCGGCTGTCTTCAAGTAGCCTGTAGTGAATAAATCCGGACCATGTGATTTCAGTTTCTCCTAAAGTTGATATAGTAAAATAATTAATTGATAATTTATTCTCAAAAATACAAAACTGTTTGAATCAATTTCTAATCTTAAATTTATTAATCGAATTTCTCTTTAAAATTGCAATTGGTTGAATTCAGGATATCTGACATCTGTTGTATTGAATGAAGACACTGCTTAGTGCCCTCAGGCGTTCTGTCTGAATGTCAATTATCCTGTCAAGCACAAACGGTTTTATCTGGTTATTTAATCATTGAAATTGAAACTGTTAACATGTCGGTTACTTTGAAGTCTGATGCAGGAATTAAATATCAGAGTAGATTAAATGAAAATAAACAATTTGAAACAAAGGCTCAAATAAGTAGGAGGCTCAAAATCAAAACTTACAAAACCGCAACTAGGAATTAAAAAAGATTAATGACAATTACAGTACAATAAAATATAATGATGAGTATTTGAAATATATACTTATCATTATCTCAGCCGAAACGACGACTGCTGGCCAGAGGCATCCCCCAAGGCTCTCTACAACAATCGGTCCTGTGCTGCCCTTGTGCAATTGATTCCCTTGACCTTCACTTGGTCATCGGAATACTACGCATATAAATTAAATTTATATGGTTCTCAGGTATCAAAGAATTATTCGCTTTGTTTTAAATATAGAAAGATAAACAAAATAGCAATATAAGCGACACCTGGTAAGAGACTGCCTTACCACCGCCGTAGGTACCGAGAGTCACAAGTGCATTGCTGCCCTATAAGTATTACTTTCTCTATGAATAGGAGGGTTACAAGCAATGAAACAAATACTTTTTATAAGTTAAGTGGACATACTAGTAGACGGGTCACCTGATGGTAAGTGACCATGCCGGTTATGAACACTTACGATTTGAGAGACACAAGTGCGTTGCTTCCCTATATGCCACTCCTCCTCTACTTATGGAGTAATCAACTACTAATCTAGACTTTTTATGGGATAAATAACAAGACGAGGCATCTGATGGTAAGTGACCATCGTCACCCTTGGATACAATACGACTCGCGAGACTCACGACAAAGTTCTGTGACAAGATTTTAAGCTTCACAAACAAAATTGAATCACAAGCCGGTGAACATTATGCTCTTCATATTATTTACTTTTAAACATAGCATTGCTTAAATTTTTTGATCGTATTGAAGTTATTAGTTTGACATAGAAAAAACAAATAAATAAATAACAAAGATGTAAACATATATTACACTTGATACTGTTATGATTGCCAGTGAACAACGGTACCACATTCAATTTGTTGAAATAATTCAGTACCTTTTGCCATCCATTTCATTCTTTGGCTGAATTGTCTTTCTATTTTGTCTTTCTCCCCTTTAGTATTATTTATATTCTGCCCATACATCCCGTATTCGGCGCGAACACATTCTATCGACGCTCATAAATTTAAATCCAACACAATTTACTTGAAACGTGCAGCCTTTCCAGCTATCGAATGAGAACGTATACTTGAATTACTAGAATATAATAGATTTTTAACTATCTATATCGATTATAATCCACATGTTGTATTAAAAGTGAAATTTTCTTTAAGGACCTATACTACCTCTAAACTGCTCATTTGTGATCCTGTATTTCAATGAAAGAATTGAATCAAGCATATTGGAAAAAGTTGTATAGTTGTATGTTGTTGAATGTTAATAAAATTGTGTACTTGAGAATAGTTGAGAGAGCCAACTACTCAAATTTTATTAACATAAATAATATAATTTGAAATTAATAATCCGTTCTAGCACCGAAATATAAATGGACTATATGGGGACGTCTTAGTCGTGCAGGATTATTAATGATTAAAAAAATTACTGCACGCGGCGCTCAATGATAAGTACTTATTTCATGCTATACAGACTATTTTTGTGTTTGTGTATGGGGTGTAGCCCCCGCAGGCAGTAAGGCGAGGGTGAAATTCGAATTCGAAATAAAGAACTATGGACTCTTAATATTCAGATCAACATAGTATGGTAAACACATTTTCATTTTTACGCAGCTCTCAAAAAGCTCAAAATAGCTGTAAATTGCGGCACAAGTTTGCATATTAAATATACACCCCTCACGATTCCTATGTAAATTCTCTTTAGTGCGATATAAGCTTTTTGTGATATTAAAATTAAATTTTCAACATGGCTCAAAGTTAAACATTTCCTGGCTAATATTCATAAACGGCTAGCAAGTAATATTGTCTGGCAAGCACCAAATAATAAGGAAAAATTACAGCAGGGAAATATTTGAACACATGCGTAGTGTTCTCTGTAAGATTACATTTATGCTATATCGGTATAATACAAACAAAATACCTTACATTATGCTAAGGTATGATGGTTTTTTTAATAACCCACAATAGTTGGCTATTAATAAGTATACAAGTGTCATAGCCTATTGGTCCTTTAGCTATTTAGAAATTTAATTGACTTTATGTAAATGGCTCAAAAGTCTTGAATATGTTGAGAGTTTATTTGTTACGATGCGCTAAAATACCTGACGTACGTTTATAACACACACACGTACACTCACATACACGCATACACACACACACACACACACACACACACACACACACACGCGCGCGCGCGCGCATATATATATCCTTTGCTTACCCCAGTAACCTACCTCATCTCATCATTCACGTTGCACTTGATCGAATAATAATGAGGCTGTTCTATATTTTCATTGGAGGCCTAGTGACCCGTAACATTTCGTATATATTCCGTAGTGCCCGAGATAGGTATTGGAATACCTGTCCAATACCTATCTCGGGCACTAGTTTCTCACGAGTGTTCGTTTTAAATCTATTTAATATTAAGCAACTACACTGTACTGCCTACATACATGATGAGAAAAAAAAAAGTTATTGATCCTTACTTATTCTAACGGTTATTGATCTTAAATATATCTTCTTCTATGGTGCTACTAGTGTCATTAAAAGTTTGTTGGTAATACTCTAGATGATACCAATCACTCATGACAAATATTTTCACAGATGAAGATATTTTATTATTGCACTGAATCGTACATTCAGTATGATAATAAATTTTTGGACTTACTATACACTCCGATCTAACCAAAAACTCTGTATACTTTTCTTGATTTTCGATGGTAGTAAACTTGAATAGCTAACTAGAGGACTTAAATTGATCTTTATTACCTTCATGGAGTGGAACCATTTTCGATTTAAATAGTTTTTTTCTATTGCAAAATAAATAAACATTTTAACACTGGTATCACACTGGATTGAACTATTAATTTCTCCGGTTGAATATTTGTTTTTAATCAATATTTCCAGTCCACAACAGTCCATGTCTATCTGAACAGTTGAGGTTCATTCTGATGTCTGAGAACCTAGCCTGACTGTGATAAGATCAATTTAAATAAATATGATGAACCTTGTACAGCATATATTTACACCTTTAGTTGTTTATTTTCCTTACTCTGTTGCAACAATCTCTTCAGAGTTGTTAGATTCTTAGAAAAAATATATACATATTTTTTCATCACTACCTTTCACGACTATAATATAAAATCACTTTCTTTTTAATGAAACACTCAAACAAATTTTAACTGATGAAAACATGAATTGAGTAAAAGTGAATACATGCGCAGAAAAATAAAACAAAGAGTGCAATGAATAATCACGTCAGACATTATGGCCCGGCCAAAATGTCTCTACTCTGCCTGAGGGAAAACATAAGCAGAATCCAAGAGTGGTGGTTATCACTCATTGCAGCATGGTGACCTATACTTTGGCGACCTAGTATGCTTCGGTATCATTGGGTTCTCGGTCTCGCGCACACCAACGAAACACGGGAGTACGAACGCTGTCATTAACGTTGTTACGTTACTTTTTTCTATCAAAGACCTTGTAGAAAGTAAACGGTAATGAAATCTCAAACAAATTTATATATTCACTTGCAAATTAATGTAGTTGTATCTTTGTATTTCGTCTTTGCATTTCTATGAAAATAAGCTTGTACACATATGTATGAATCGGGCATGATAGAATATGGAATGGAAATAATATGGACCGGATTAATAACTTATGTAAGTGCCGTTATTAAAAACTAAAACCCCGTGAGAATCAACCAAATTGATATCGAATGACAGCAAAATATCTTAAGCCCTCATCAAAAACTTCATCTATCTCTGGTTACGAATACAAGTTTATCAGAGGTTAAATGCAGGTTTAAGCGGTCTCACTTCATATCCAGGCGAATGACGGGTGTAATTCTCAAATCATGGTTTCCCGAAACTAAGCAATCCGCAAGGTTCCGGCGGCCACATCATACACTGGATTTGTCTAGAGATTACGGTAGTTAATCTAAATGAGTTTTCATTTACTTAGGTACTATCGCACAAAGTAGACTTGAAATCAAGAAAGTTTTACAAAAGTAAGACAATGAAAAGATCGTGTTGGTGTTGACAAAGATATAAAATGTATAATAAGTTCATTCATGAGTTATGAGACTAAGACAGATTGTAATTTAGTACTTTTTGCTTTATCTTTTGTATTAAGCCAAAGCTTTTTTCCGTGTTCTGTCTTGTTCTTTGAAAGTTTATTTATAGAGTCCACGAACATAGAAACAATAAAAAAATGCTCAGATTTGGGACTATTCTTGAGATTCGTGCAATTATTTGTGTAAAAATCAAATTTACAGCATTAATTTATTGAGTGGCAAGCTCTATCTCCAACTCTAAGCTCCTTGATTTAAATCTAATTTTTTCATTATAATAAAATTTATCATAACAGACTCAAAAAAGTAGCTTCAGCTGCACTAAAGAATAAAATTAAAGAGTACTTTATTTTTAATATACAAGAAATTTATTATTAGTACTATACATTTATCTGGTATATCAATACAATCATCAACAGCCCTCATTGTCCACTGTTGAACATATATATACCTCCTCTTGAATAGGATATTTCAGCCCACTACAACACGAATCAATACAATACGAGAAAGAATATGTTCTAAAAATTATTTCAAATTAGCCCGACCGCGTACTAGTTCGACTGTATACACCGGAGCTTTATTACTAATTCAACAGAAAACTTTCAACACAAATAAATATGCACATCAGGACGGTATATAATCGAGAACATTAATTCCCCAGCCTACATCCCCTTAATATTTAAACATTTTAATGACTTACACAAAATACACTCAATACACCTTGCTTACAGACAATATTTGATATTGTTACAACGAATTGAAAATAATAACAATCAGTTCTTATGCAAACAAAATATGTTAGTTCTTGGCTCCCAAACTAGGATGTGATGTTGTTTTGGGAATGTTTTATAATGTTTTATATTTAGTTTGAGTTTGCTGCAATCATCATCTCCCTACTCTTTTCCCAACTTTATTTTGGGGTCGGTGCAACGAGTTTTCTTCCTCCATTCTCCTCTATCACGCATCAATCAGTTCAATGCTTACTCCGTCCCTGGGCATATCCTCTTTTACGCAGTTCATCCATTTTTTCTTTGGTCGTCCTCTACTCTTATATCCGTCAACTTCCATGCTTAACATTTTCTTAACTACATTTTGTTTATCTCTACGCATCACCTGCAGTTAGCAGTTTGCTGCAGTCATGCAATATTATGCCAGATACCTTTATTCAAATTCCCGCAGAGCCGAACAATTAGTACCTGAATATTTAAACATTTTAATACTATCCTGATATTATGAGCGGTTTACATTTCGTAAGGTTTAATGCAGTCATGAAACCGCTATTATATTTACTCTTATACAGATTTATGATTAATAATTAGAATAGTTAATTTGAATTTGTAAGAATTTCTCGTATTGTTCGGCTAAGTATTCATGAGATAGACTTATAAGATTAAATGCAGAACATTTAAACAAGTATTGTTAATAACTTTCTCCAGGTAGATATAGTAAATGCGAAAGATTTAAACATTCCCTTGACCTCCTGTTATTTTATTATACATTCGTAAAACCCCATTTACCGGTCCTTAATTGTCCAGTACGAATAGGAATCAAAACAATAAATGTATAACTTAACTTTGCCGAGTGCGGAAAATTAACTAAATTATTTTCCTTCTTAAAGGTTTTAAGATATTGATACACCTTCTTTACATTGAGACTGATATTATTTTGATATTCTAAATACTATTGTAACTTTTGATGTCTCAATTTAGGTACATTATAACAATATTATATTCCCTAACATGAATTGCAAGACACGTAAATAATATCTATACATATTTGTATAACTCACAGTGACGAGCTACGTATAAACAGATCCTCAAACCAAACAGTATATACTAACTATACATAGTAAAAACAACTAGTTATTCTGTAAAGAACCTTAGACTAAAATTTAGACTTGATATTTAAAAAAATTATAACTGTTAAAATACAAAGATCTTGCTATCGCTTATGAAATTAGAAATACACTATAGTGATGTGTGCCGACATAATGCGGAATTAACATGAAATAAGTAAGTTGGCAACGTAATCCAATGCGCTTCTCACAACTAAACTGTAGGTAACCTAAAATAAAGTCTTTTTGTACTCTAAAGTCCTCTAATACCTCTATTGAAAGTCCTAATAGCAAAGTAATAAAGAAACCTATCTAGGTAAATTAGAATAGAATGGTAGAATTTATTGGTGCATGAAGAAATATCGAACCCAACAACTACACAGTTTCCACATCAGTTAGTAGTTATCAGAATAAAACTGCCAATTAATAATATACATCTAACACTAAGTTTGTAATTTATAGTATCGAGTTTACCTTCGATAAATGCTCCAATACCGAAGCAATATTGTGCTATCGTGACTGTAATACCACTCCATTAAACTCTTGTTAAAAACAAAACATGACTGTGATTTGTTGTTTTGAATTTTTACTTGGAAATTAGCAAATAGTTAAACGATTGTTTAATATTATTTTGACTAGTTTTTTAATCAGGAGTAAATTCTTTACAAAGATTCAATTACAGTTCTAGTATTGCTATAAGTAGAAGCCTACTAGCGAGACTGATTAGGTATACTATTTTACTTACATTTTCAAACGTTTACTGTAAAAACTGTTTAGATTTTTCGCTTACGAACATGTTTAAGATTAAACATAAATTCATATCGAACATTTAAGATTACATATTAAGAAAGAAAAGCTTCTTTATTTTCAAATACTTTTTCTAATTCAAAGAGACAAAAAAATTTATACAAACATTTTATAGTTTACTTATTCCCAATCGTATCTTATTAAACGTTATACGATCTCATGGTTTAACTTTCCAGCTCTTTGTTTATCTAAGTGGACTCCTTATTTTGACCCAGATAAATAAATACCCTATATTTTAACCATAGGGTTTAAAATGGTACTGCAGTACTCATCTCGAATATCTAGTCTTAACCAACGCTAACGAAGAGTTTTGAATTTATACTGAACTGTAATAAAGTTACAGTTATACATTTTCGTCTCGGCTAGTTGGTGCAGTTGACACAACGTAATGGATATTCTTTACATAAATGAAACTGCTAAGCAAATGCTAACTTATTAAAATAAAAATTTAACTAGCCATTACTATGCATATCCACGTAGAAATGGCGATAGGATAAGACAAGCACGGCAGAACAACGAATGAAGGGATTAGTGCCAACCTACGGGGCTTGAAACGACTGCTGCGAATAACTTTATCATTAGACATAGCTATATATTTTACAAAGTTAATTATTAAATAAAGAGTTATAATTGTATCCGAAATAGTTCTATGACATCTCAAAATTATCTATTTTATAAAAGTCTTATACCAAAAGCATTTTAAAAATCTTTATTTTTTGATACATTGGACAAATCGTTATGAATTAGCAAAATCATTAAACAATATTTTATAATCTTTACTGAATGGAATACTTCAACCAATAAATGTAAAATAACTATTAAAATCAAATACTTAATAGAGGATCCGAATGAATCGAACAAACAATAGATTAGTTTGTAACCCACTTAAATTAATAGTTTTCACCACACTATAAAGTAATTACTTCGTTGTTTTAAATATGAAAGTGCTTTAATGCTAAACCAATTTCCTTAATTAATGCGTATTACGATGACTACCGCCTGTGTGTATACATATAATATATACATATGTACACATGTTACGTACACACAACTATCACTTCATGATTTATTTATTTAGATCATGATATTACGGTGTTTCATTAACTTGATTATTTGTCTGTTCTTAACATTTGTATTTTAAACTGCTACGTATTAACACCCTCTTCGATTAAATATAACCGTGGCAGACCATGCAGCACTATTGGACCCCTAGACCGGAGTAATTCTACGGTCTCATAACAAACCGGTGTTTTGGCAATTCTTTTGTCACTTTCAACGGGTAAATAAGGTTATCGGAAACTTAAACCTGACTCCTCTCGCATTTCTGTCTATTAGTATTGGAACATGTCTATCTCCATTTATCAGAGCAAATTTACTGCCTCAGTGGCGCAGTGGTAGCATATGCGACTGCTGTGCTTGAGGTTTCTGGTTCGATGCTCGGGTCGGGCCAAATATTTGTTTGATCAGAAAATATTTGTTTTGGAATTTGGGTGTATAATATGAATTGATTTCCAAAAAAAATCTGTGTATTTATCTCAGTTGTCTAGTACCCATAACAAACCCTGCTTAGCTGACGCTGACGCTAGACGCTGCGTGTAATAAAAAACCGCTGTACCTTGTGATGAAAGAGCCACGTTCTAACAAAAATTTCATAAGCTAAGTAGAAGTCAGATTAAGAGAAATGCCGGCCTATGTCGATATTTACCTTCGCATATTTACATAAGTCAACCTTCAAACTAATCGCAACTATAAAGGCTTCGCCAGTAATCGCATTAACCGACAGACCTGTTTTACCATACAATATTTTGCACCTTTGTAACTCTACAAAGTTATTAAATTGTTGATGTAAATTCGTTAACAAGAAGTCCAACTAATTAACGCCAAACTTTGAAACTAATTTTGGAAAGTAAATTGAGGGTTTTGAAGGCTTTGAGGTTAAACAACCTCGAACAAAGGTTCTAAACGCGTTTTGCTCTGAGGGGTTCTCCTAGGTATCCTAGGCGTAAACAGAATAAGGTAAGCTAGCCTTTCAATTGTCTGCAAATATATTCATATTATTTTTGTTAATAGAACCCAAGAAAATATATTTTTATCTTTAATTTATGGTTTGAACTGAGAAGCAGTGCAATTTTCTATCATTAGATATATTCATCGTATTAGTCGACAATTTTTTAGGTATAAGCTAGAAATATAGCAGGGAGGGATCCACTGAAACCAGAATATCTTTAATGTGATCTTCAAGAAAAATTTTTGAGAACCAGTAACCTAAAACAACAAGGAAGGTGAGCTACTCCGTTAATTATAAATAGCCCGCTAGTTTGGCCTCGTGCTTGTCAACTTGACTAGAATCATGGAATTATTTTTCGGAATTTTACTGCACAGTTGTAAAAACATGATCACTAGGCCCTCGGCTCGTGTAATTCCGTGTTGTACACATACTTTAAAGAATTAATGAAAAGTTGTTATATAATTAAAAGTGAATTAGTGACTCACTTTTATGACGTTATATGCCAGCTGATAAAGGCGCTGCTGAATATAGAGTCCACCATAAAGAGTAATATTTATACCTTTTATTTCTTCCTTCAAACCATCGCCACCCCCATCTATTGGAGACTTTCTTAAAGTTACTAATGGCTACATGAAAGAATAAAAAACAAAAAAATGGTTTTGGTAAGAAAATTTACCCATTATTATCAATTTTATTTTCAACTAGCAGAGTCCCACGGTGTTACCCGCGGCTATTTTTTACAACTGTAAGTAACACCGCGGGACAAAGCTAGTCTTAAAAATTAAGCCTATAATGCCTAACTTACTACTTATATTATAAGCTATCTGCCAGTAAAAGTCCCGTCAAAATGGGTGCAGCCGTTCCAGAGATTACTCGAATAAACGTCAGACAGATAGATAGACCGACTGGTAGACAGACAAAAATATTATTTTGGTTTATGTACCGGGTATATATACATATAAAATTTGCAAAAAGCGGTTATTTTAATATTAAAAACATACACTCAAATGTTATTTATTTGTGATAAATAATTGTTAAAATTAACACATTACATTACAAAATCAGAAACATATTTCATTTCATTTATTTAAAAATATGGTATCACATCACATCACATGAAAAGCCTTCAATATTGCACAGCTTGACAATGGCATCTCTTTAAAAAGGAGGTTTTGGCGTACTGACCAACGCTGCCCGAGCTGGTCGGTATAGAGTTTAGTTCAAGTTTTTCATATCTTACGTTACAAAGCTACTTATCGTTACAAAGTATAAATTACACAAATAAATAAGTCTAATGAGTATTTTAATTAAACATTCTTAATTAAAATGCTATGTAAGTACCTATTTTACCTGAAGTAACGTTTGAGTTCAACACCATACATACAATCTTAACAGGACAGCTTTCAAGAAAACATGTATAGAATTTCCTTCTTAATAAAGCAGACAATGACAAAGTTCTTTAAAGAGATACAAGTACATTTTTCAGTAAAAATCTACTAATATGGCCGGCCTCAAATTAGGGGCGGTTTAGTTTGTAAAAAGATATTCCCGGATCAGTACTAAGCTTTCTATAAGGTAAGGTAATCGGTAATCGACAGCATAGGCATATCACTAAAGCAAACAAAACTCAAAGTGTTTCTTGAAACTTAAATTCAAAGGGTCAGAGAAAAGTAATAAATATTTGTAAAAATCATAAGAATTTTAAATATAAGAGTATTTTAATTTTAACTTGCGGCTGCTAGAAATGCCCCGATGAAAACAGGCTTTGTTGAATAAGGAGAATGCTTATTCAAATTAAATTGTTAGAGAACTATTTTTCGATTATGTAAAGCATATCTATAGAAAAACTGTTCGTAGCTTTTCAAATTCGTAATCACCAAACAATTAAAATTCTTTTTGCATTTTTTTTCGTTATCTGTGCTTTAAGGCGTTGCTTCGTACCATCTTTCAAGATTTTGAGGTCACGAGAAATACCCTATTGGTTTTGATTCCCTTGCGATGGTCGAAAATTTGCGTCATAAGCAGCTGTATCTTTTGATTACGTTGGCTTAGAAGTTTGATTTTTTCACAACTCCTAGGGCCAGTAGACTTGAGTATTTAATATGAATTCCAGCATGATATCTACACGCGTTCCTGAGAAAAGGGAGAGGGTAAGGACAAGGGTAACGTTTTTGTTTTTAAGGTTTGGAACCCTAAAACTTGAAAAGAAAATGAAACGGCGTATATAAATATACACCTAATATTATAAATTCAAAAGTCTGTCTATCAAATACTTTGATGTGCGGAAGGACACAAGCTACTCTTTGCCGCGATAACCGACAATATGTAGGCGAGCCGGAAATCTTAAAGGTTTATTTCATTCCTAACTTTTTTCACAATATTTCTCTTCCTATTGAACCATTTGTACTCCTGCCATGGTCACCTACTATAAAATACTATTAAGTTAATACTCAAATACAAAAACTTATAGTTTTTTAAAATCGTATATTATATTATAGATTATATTATATTATCGTATATTTTATTAATTTTTTTTTTTATCCCTATTCACACGATTCTGCATTACGTCAGAGTGTTTTATCGATACCTCGTGCACGTTAACTTTACTGTGATGGTTTTAAGTATTATGAGCGTTAGGAAATTGTATGTAATATATATTTAGTCGGATTATATCAGTGATTTTGCCATCGATTGAGTTGGGTACGAGTTTGATAAATATTCAAACACTACATGTAACAAAAAAATATATGTAAGCCAAGCATTTTACATACTATGAAACAGTTGAAAATAAGAATCCCTTTACACAATTCACACACGAATAAATGATGACTGACCGGCTATAGATTTTTTTTAAGCTAACTCCCGCATTTTGGAATATACATCATGGGTCGCGGGGAACTTCACAAGTATACATGTAACGGACACAAAGAACACCCAGACTTAGAACTGCAATTCGTGGATCACAAAAAGTGTTTTGATGTACCCAGAGTCAGTGTCACGACTAAAACGAATCTTTTAACACCACTCACATAAAAATACGACAAGCTGGTTAGGCTCTAGGGCGTACCAAAGAAATATACATCCCCTCGAAAAACACAACTCTTCTTCTTTTGCAGTTGCATAAAAAGTTTATCATGTTCCGATTGTGTGGTTTTATTTATTCATGTCTATTATTACGCATATATGAATATTGCATTATAGATGCATTATAGAGCAGGCCTTCAATGTCCATTGTGCCCTTTATAATCGTTTCATTCTCATTGGGATGAATGAAGTGATATGTTGGCTGTGACTTATTTAGTGTGTGTACAGTGTGTCCATACATACTATTCAGATTTACTAAGGTTCTTTTGAAAATAAGTAGTTTTCAGTGGTATTTCATATGGCATTAATATTCCTTCGTAGTTTTAGGTGTGTTTGTGGCCACGATCTTATAGTAATATTATGTAGACAGTGTAACTCAAGCAAATTGATCATGCCAAAAATTCGTTTAATGGGATCTAACGTCTCGGCTATACTTAGTTTATTTTATCGAACTCACCTTAACGAGCATCATCCCTAAGCCCAACTCAATATAGACATCACTGTATGATGTAAGCATATGGCTACTTTTTTCCAAACTATGTGTATCATTGTGTCCGTCATTCCAATAAACTATTCAGATCTATTATACCATTATATATAAATAACATGCACAAAACCATAGAAAGCGCCTCTCAAATAGAAATTTATACAATTTACGGATAGTCGCACCAACAATTAAACAACTGCCCAACTACTCGAACATTTCACAAACTTCCCCATAGGTATATCATGTCTATACGTTACAAAGTACGAGAACGGTACTACGGCCAATGATTTCATCGAAACAGGTACCAACTTTGCCATTTGATTTCCGTCCCTCACTGAACTCCATACACTATAAAGTTCAACTTACCTATAATTAATTTATATAAGTTGTAATGGTAGGTGTGTTTGATTCTATCAGTGCCAACACACTTTATACATTATATAATTGACAAGTAAACCCAGTGGTTATAAATTGTATCATGTGTATGTATAGCACTTTAAATTTAAAATAATAATTATTATTTTTGGACGTATGGCCTTAACCCTCTCCTGAGAGGAGACCGGTGCGGGTTAGGGACTATAAAACTGAAATCGGTGTAAATGATGAATCATTCCCCATGGCTTATTTTTTCTTCTGTTTGCCCTCAAAATAGAAAGCCTTTAATTACACTTGAATATAGGCCTCTCCTTAAAGAGAAGGTTCAGTTCTTCCCTTTAGTATTTAGTGTTTTTATAATTTCTTTAATATTAGATCATTTTTACCAACAATGGATTCAGATACGAAAATAGAAAAATCGTGATTTAAAATTTTCAGTTTATAATAATTAATTACGAACGCGAGCAGTCTGTCAATTAATGAATACTTAAAAAAGTACTTGATAAAGTTTGTTAATACTTTTAGGGAAACGTAGAATGGCAAGGCTAAACCGATTTACAAACACCAACTAACTTATTAAGCCTTTATTTTAATATATTTTGTGTACCGAATTTCGTTCTCACAAATCGTGGACCATCATTATCGATTCGTTATTTTACTTTCCTTTTTAATGATATATTATATTTTCTTTCCGTTACGTAATTGTAATATTTATTTTATATGTATCAGATCTATAGCTGTAGCATTAATTTGTAGGTATGTGTTCTTTTTTGGTCATTAGAAAAACCGTATATATCAGTACAATTCTATCAGATTTCACTGAAGACCAATTACCCTCTATCAGATGTTGTATTAAGTCAGTTCAGTTCGTTTATTAGGATTTTTTTGATGTTATGTATTCTCTTAGACAAAGCAATTGAATTTACTTCAAACTACAATCATTACGACTTATTCACATACTTTGGAACATGTCTAGTTACTTCTTTGATATGTTTTTAAAGTTGAGCCTCAAAATTTGTGTGTGTGTGTGTTTTCCGTAAATTTTTAAAGGAAAAATGCCGGTGATTGTTCCATATCTCGTTTTCATCCTTTGCTTACCCACTTATATTGTTATTAAAACTAGTATTTCTTTGACAATTGTTTACAACCGCTATTTACGTATTGTTGTAAATACGAAGACTACTAGCCATAATACTAGATGTTCCATTTTTAATAGCTACTACTTAATCACTCACTATTAGAACATCAGTATCACTAGGGTACTATTATTATTTTCAAATAGAATGTTAAGATATTTATATTGACATTGTTCTTTATTACTAGTCCGTGCAAAATTGAAGTTTGGAAAATTGTTGGTAAGTTCACTTTTTAGGAGAATTGTGTGCAGGGAACATTATATTTATTTTAGAACACTCAATGTGTACGTGTAGAAATGCACATATGATGATGTTAAATGGCTACACGAAACAAAATTTCCAAGCTACGAAAGTTCATTCAATGATAGTTTACGTTATACAATGAGTTAATACAAATAAAAAATTAGACCACCATGTACAGTTTTTGACTGCCTGGCAATGAATAGTAGATCTGAAATTTTAATTAAAAATTAAACTCAAATAAAAATATGTAAAATGCACCACAGAAATCACTGCATTACTCCAACAGTATTTTAGCCTCAGTATGTTAGGTCGACTGGCAGTTGAACTCTGGTAGAGAGCCAAATTGCTATCCCGATAACTTTATGGCTTATTGAATTTTTCATTGAAAACTTTGGTTTGGGTTCTGCACTGTGTGCCACGCTATCTTTCGGTATGTGCTTAATTAAACTAACTTCACAAATTTTGATGAACACTGTAACTAGCCGTGGAAAAGTTATCCTTCTGCACAATTTTGATTATCATCGAGTGAATGCTTGAACTCAAACCTGCTCTTGCCACTACACAAGGGGACTCAAAACGCGACATTCTACATTAGCTTACCATAAGCTAATTTCTCAGCCCGTATTCTTCCATGTTAAAATAAAACTGAAACTGTATAGGTATACCTCAGAAACATATTAAAACGAACTATTGCATTGTTTTTAGAGTATACTTTTTTATTCTATTTCTGAGAGGAGGTTCTTGATGACACTTGATGATGATACTTGATGTGACACGGTTTTCAAGTGAACTTTAAAATCTTGATCCATTGTAGTGCTATGAGTGTTTTGCAAGTGCATGTTTTCTCTCTCTCTGTGGGTGTGTGTATGGGGGTGTGTGTGTATCGTAGCTGTCAAAAGGGTGGACTGATTTCGATAAAGTTTTTTCTCATTTGAAAGCCAGTTTCTTTGCGGTGGTTCTTAGCTGTATTTGGTTAAAATCGTTCCAGCAATGTTAGAGTAGTAATTCTTTTCCAAAATGATGTAGGGCATATTTGGCGTATGGTTATTCAATTAAGAGCTTGCGTAGGGGTTTTTTAAAATTTTCTATTTTGGCTTGTTAAACTTAGAGATTGTTTCAAGTTAATCATGTTTTAAGTCAGTTATTTTGAAATTATTCACATTATCATCGATATTAAATGAAATACATAATCGGACTGCATGGTTAGCCTAGTGATCTAAGCGGCCGCCACGCCATTTTCAACTGCGCTGAGTGTTGTTCAAATGCCACATAGACATTAATTTGACTGATCCGCAAATTTTTGTTCTAAGCCAAGGTGGTCTTTGTGTCCGTTTCATGTATGCTTGTAAAGTTTCCGCTACAGTGGCTATTTATTCCTAATGCGAGAGTTGTGTTTTAAAAGAAACCAGTCAGGTGCAAGTCGAGCTCACGCACCAAGGGTTCCATTCCTGTATTTTCGTAATTTTTCCATTATCTCCGCTAAAAGACGTTACTTCGTACCAAATTTCTAGATTCTGAGTTCACGGTAAGTAAGGTTTGGATTCCCTTGCGAGTGTCAAAAATTTAAAGCATAAACGGCTGTATTTTTTTATTGCGTTGGCTTAGAAGTTTGATTTTTCACCACTCCAAGGAATAGTAGACTCGAGCTTTAATATGATTTTCAGTTTGATACCCGCTCGAGTTCCTTAGAAAAAGAGTGACAGACAGACAGACGGACAACAAAGTGATCCTACAAGGGTTCCTTTTGAGGTACGGAACGCTAAAAACAATAATTCACTACTAACGGGTGAAAAAACTACAAAATAAGGCGTCGCATTGCCTACGATCCAAAGTTTACCGTTGTTTATTTTACAAAAGTTTCACACCTATCTATTTCAAACCATATCAAGCCTTCCTTTTTAAACTGGCCAATTATCATAATATACCATCGTATTAATAGGATTTCCCTTCAAAGCACAAATCCGTAAAAAGATACACGCACCTAATTAAGTCCCTTTTATATTTTTTTAATTTAAAAATAATGCTCCAATTTACATAATGATAGAATTTAAAAAAGATAGCAAGAATTGTGGCGTATATTATTTTCTGACATTTTTTGTCATCAAATTCATTTCTACAATCCTGATGTGGTCTAGTTTATTTAAGTAAAAAACTTACTAGTAAAACGAAGTTTACGTTAAATGAAAATTTGACTTGCAATTGCTTACAGCATACTTATATAGATATCTAACTCTAGCTTATACGTACTTTCATACTAATATTACTTGAAAATAAACATAACCTGTCTCTAATACTTTGACGGCTAGGCTGCTAAATTGATTTGAATGAGTTTCGGTATAAAGACAGATTGGACCTCACTATAATATGTATACGCAGATAGAGCCGCATGCAAAAACTAGAACAATATAAGGATTAGGTATTTAAAAAAGGTTATCGTAAAGTATCACGTTCACACGACACCACAGAGATTTAATATGGTCACATAAATCCATCAAAATGTCTGATAAATTATGCGCCATGTATTCATAGTCACAGTAAGCCCACAGATGCACGAAATCACAATTTTCGTGCATGCATGACTTGCAATCGTAAAATCATTTACCGAATTAATTAATTTCAATAAGATCGTCGAGATAATGTGTTGCGGGAGGTTAATTGTGGTGGCATTCGTGCGGACCAAGTGGAGCAGTTCATGGTAAACAAATAAATGAATTAAAGAGTAGCACTTTACATTTTACTTTCTTAAATAGAGCTTGCTTTAATATTGCAGGCTATTACTGAATTGACCGTTAAGTACTAAGTCTATGAGCAATTAACAGACTTCCCACTTTAGTCACAGGACTGGTCACTGGACATCAGTCCAGCAATGGGTTGTTAAAGGCTATTGATGATGACGATATTTTAAACTGGATTTTAAATTTAATTTTAAATCTAGTGGCATTATAACAGCGACACTACATTTTAATAAAGTGGCTATCAAATTAATAAATAGTTACAATATGTGTACTTTCAACCTAATAAAACTTCTTTTTGAGCAAAGGCCTATGTATATCAGTGGACCGTTGAAGGCTTTTGTTAATGATGATGATAATGGAGGACCTCTAAAACTTCTACAACATATTTCATTTATGACCGATAAGTGACTTAATTATTTAAAAACACCGAGTTAATCTTTAAACAATATGGTTTGTGTTCTTTAACATTCCGTGTTTATGTTCACTCGATTTTTATTGTTTAAATCTTTACCATAAACAACTTTAAAATGATAGAGAGAGACCAATAAAATGTCCACACAACAATTTAATAGCCGTAAGTGAGTCGTTAGAGCACCATAAAAATGAATGGCCGACACTTGACAAACACTGCAATGGTTTTAGTACTTCTGTGTACTGAATCTCGATGTGTGCGGGCAATTGTGAGAGTGTTGGTATACCTGTATATATATTAAAACTAACGGCTTAAATTAATTGAAATTAACATATGAAAAAAATTATAAGATTTCTAATATTTTAGTTTATTACAGGTATTTAAAAAATAATATTTTATGTTTCTTACTCAGAATTTAAATAAATATGCTATACAATTTGAAGCGTCGAAATTCTCAAAACGAAACTCAGTAAATCCTTAGCCCAAAAAGACCATATACTCGAATGCTAATATTACACTGAGCAGGAACTTATGTAAGTTTAGTGTAAGCAAAGTATGCGCAAAGTCTAAACACGTTTTATATATTTCAGCCTTAGAAATGTAAAATCGGGATTGAATGAAGACAGCTCCAATTATATTAGATACAATATCCATACTAATATTACATTTCCTTTTATGTATTAGTTAGCTTGATCTTTTTGACACAGGGGCTAGTGATGGGAAATATCTAGCAGTTCACAAAATATTTCACGAGATGGTGTGGGTGTATTATGTGTGAAATTTTTAATTGCAGTAGACATATGAAACATTGGGTAGATAAGCGAGAGTGAGTCAATATTCATAATAAGTACCTATTTAATATTACAGGGCTTTTTGAGCCTCCTGCCAAATTTAACAACCTTCCCGAAGAAACAGGGGTCGAAAAGTGAAAAAAGAAATCAGACCTTCCATACGAATTCGACCACCTGATCTAGCAGTTTTCTATGAGATGGTGATGTGTTATTCTGATGTATAAGCTATATTACTGTGAAGTTTCATCCAAATCCGTTCAGTAATTTTTACGTAAAAGAGTAACAAACATCCTTACAAACTTTCGCGTTTATAATATTAGTAGGATGGTTAGGGGATATAGAGAAAAATATATAACGAGGCAACTGATACATATCCGTGAGGAAGCCTTATGTAAAGTTGTGAACAACTTTCGGCTGAGACGATATTGGTGAATAGCATTGATATTTGGGCTGTCAAATTATATTTGAATAAATATAGAACTTAGAAAATATAGTAAGGTGGTGTATCTATACAGATTATAGATAATATAGATTGTTATGTATACATACATGATGAATAGCATATTCAAACTAATGATGGAATATAAAAGTATTAAAAAAAATTACATGATTATATAAATAAATAATAAATAAATAAATATTTCCGACATCTAACACACAACGCCATCTAGTCCCAAACTAAGCAGAGCTTGTATTATGGGCACTAGACAACTGATATAATACTTATATACTTTTTTTTTGTAAATACATACATACATAAAAAACACCCAAACTCCGAAACAAATATTTGCAGATCATACAAACATTTGATCCGACCCGGGAATCGAACCCGAGACCTCAGGAACAGCAGTCGCATACGCTACCGCTAGGCTACCGAGGCAGTCAAGTCAATGCATTCTTGTAATTGTAAAGTATTGGACGTTTTTCGGCTGAGATGATAATATTGAAAAGATTTTTGGGCTGTCAAGATATATTTGAATGATTATGGAACATAAAAATAGATTATAAAGATTCTTGTGTATATATTTGAGGGAGGCCTATGCAAATCTTTTGGCTGCCCGGGTATACTTAAAATGACTATAGTCTTCACCCACAAGTAGCGCCGCGGGTCGAATTAATTCCTTTTATTTTATTTTCAATCTGGAACATTCTTGAATCCTCACGGTTTAGCGGTTTAGAAGAAGTTTGGTTACATATACACGCACCGAAGATTAATATATATGAAAATAGTACTAGCTCAGCCCCGCGGTGTTATCCGCGGTTATTGCTTTACCTTTACAACAGCAACAGTGCAAAAGTAGGAAAGTAGGCAAGTAGGAAGGTAGACTAAAAAAATAGCTTAAGTTACTCCTTATATCCATTATCCAACCATATTGAATTTGTGCCACTGAAAGTTCGGTTAAAATCGGTGCAGCCGCTTCAGAGATCAGCCAGAACAAACAAACAAAAATAAAAAAAAATGATTTTTTGATGTGTGACGTAAATACTTTCATATGCGTTGAAGTAAAAGCTATTTATTTACTTATAAATATCGTTCTGAATGTTCTATACATAGTAGTAGTGACTTCATTTGGCTGATGATAATAATCTTAATTTATCGACTCAAGTGTGCCAAGCAACGTTTATAATTCTTTGTTGCAACTAATGCCTGTTAAGGCGTTGAATAAATACCTGAACTGACTTACCCATTATATAAATCCCAGTTGAACCCACTATTAGTCCTGATAAAACGAAATTCTAAAATAAAAAAGAGTGGAAACTGTTACCGAAGCAGTTGTAAAAATATTTCAAGAGTTCGAATCCCGAAGGAGTGATGAAGCAAATTAGTTTAATTGTCCTGTTTGTAGAGAGTTATATAAAACTTCAAGTTAAAACGTAAAAGTAAAATGAAGTAGTTATTTAAAGAGAGTAAAGCAATTTAAATAAGAGAACTTAGCTTACTGTTTACTCCGATTAACAGTGAAAAAGTTTTGTTATTAACTCTACGATTCTCTTTTCGTTTATATTTTCTACGGTAATTGTAAAGATCGTAGCGTGATTTATACCAAATAAAATCTATTTACAAATACACATTGAATTGTTCATTTACCAGTTACAGTGATGGAACTCCTTATGATGTAGCCGAATTCTGTGTTATCTATCGAGAACAAATATTCGTGCGTTAAACAAGGATTGGTTTTATTCATATCCATACAATGTTAAAAAATCGGTGTGCGTAAGTGCGAGTCGGACTCGCACAGGGAGGATTTCGTACCGTTATCTGTACATTTCAAACGTCTACCTGCTACCGTTATCAATATCGAGAGAAACAGCAAAAAAATCTCGTATGTTGTATCGGGTTCCTATAAAAAAACTCAATGAAATACATCATCTCTGAAATTTCAACTGTTTAATTATCATAGTTCATTAGACATAGCTTGGCGATTGACGCACGGACAGTGAAATAATAGGGTCCCGTTTTACCCTTTGGGTACGGTACCCTAAAAACAAAACTGAATAGTGATCAGAATGGTATGCCATAACAGGGATCTATGTCTAGCAGTGTTTGATGATGATATTCACATCATTCTGAGACGTCTACACGGGACTTGCATCTTGTAATTAAGGTTTATTATTATTCTTTAGTTTTAGAATTGACTGCTTCGGTGGACGTATGCGTATGCGGTTGCTGTACTTGTTTGTACGTTTGTAATGTTTGTATGATCTGCATATATTTGTTACGGACTTTGGGTGTTTTGTATGTATAACTAGATGAGTCCCGCGGTATAACTTCACCCACAAGTAACGCCACGGGTCGAATCAATTTTTTTTTTTTTTTGTATCCAAGCCATTCTCGTATCCTTGGGAATAGACACAATAAATTTCATAATTGGCCGTTTAGGAGGAGGTTAGTCACATACACACGCACAGAAGATTTATATATATGTAAAGATAAATAAAAAGTAAATATAAAGTATGTATAATTAGTTGTCTAGTACCTTTAACACAAGTTTTGTTTAGCTTGGGACGTGTGTGTTAGATGATAGAAACAAAAAAACTGTTTTGCTCTCAGTGCCATTTTCTCTCAAAAATCTCATGACATAATATTTTGCAAATATGTAGACTATCGGAAATTGAAAGTCTTTCTTTTCTAACTCACAAAAAGTTTACAACTCAATGAAGTCGAGGGCTTTAACTTCTTTTAGCGGAAATATATGTGTTTACACGTTAAACTGCCTTACCAATCGCCGTAAATAGCCTGCCATTAGTGACAATAATTTCCGTGTCGTAACACGCTCATATTTAGAAACCGACTTAACTGATTTGCTCAGCAAGCAACTTTAAATTTATTTATTTTCATAACTTACATTCATACAAATTAGAATAAAGAAGGTTTTCAAATTGTAGTACATTCATAAACAAGTAACGAATTATTTAATAAAACCCGACTGCGTCAATATCTGCCATCTTTATTAAAAAACTGAAAAGATAGAAAGAATCAAAAGAAGAAAGAAGAAGATAAAAAATCGTTTTGAAGCAGAGCCTTATGCCCAGCAGTGTTTAAAGCTGTTGATGCGGTTTTTATGCCATAGGAGACAATCAAGCTAATATTTCACTTGATGGTAAGCGAATACCGTCGCTCATGGATACCACCAATCCAAGAGTTACAAATGATTTACCGACCATTCAGTACTTCTCGCTAGAACTAGGTGGAGAGGGAGGGTTTGAACTGGTCTGATCTGATAACCTTACCTAATCACTGAAAAGGTTATTTTGCTCTGAAAATTGGTTACTAATCTAAATAAAGTTAATCTTTTATTTCTACTAATCCATATATATCTTACTCCTTTTTAAAAGGATGGCACTTGTGACGCCTCTGGTGTTACAGGTGTGTCCATAGGCGGCGGTAAACGCTTACCATCAGGCGATAAGTCTCCTCGTTTGCCAACTATATCATAAAAAAATATTAATACGAGAAAAAAAAACTTCGTACCCCTTTTTACAATAATTATGCAAACGGAGCAGTATTTTTTTTGTTCTTTTTTTATTTACCCAGTTTACGACTAAGACGAATCTATTGGCACCACTCACATAAAAATACGACAAGCTGTCTAGACTCCAAGGCGTGCCAAAGAAATATACATACATACATACACTCGAAAAACATAACCCTCCTTCTTTTTCAGTGGGATAATTTTTTTATCATTTATAGTGTTAGCATAGGCTTTGACTTTACAATCGAGAAGTTGAAAGTATTAAGTTACCATATGAAATCCAATTGTATCTTAATAATTACTTGGCTGCCAACACGCTATTGAAATTAGGAGAGGCCAATGTCCATCAGTCTATTAAAGGCTGTTGATGATGACAATAATGATCGGTCCAGTGATTACTGATCCTGGCTGCCAAACAAGAGATCATGGGTTTGACTCCCACTTAGAATAATAATTGTCTTCTTAGCAAAATCAGATTAAGGTAGTAGAGCCACGCTGATTTCAGGACAAATGGGCTGGCTTGACCGGTACGGTACTATCCTCGCACAAAATCGTGCGTTAGTGCTGTCATTTTATACTGGTGAGTGCGAGACCGGAGGCCCAATGATGCAGAAGCATCACTAGCCCGCCATGGTGTGGATCGTCATGCTGCATTGCATTGTCTGCATTTGCAATGAGTATGGGGACCACCGCTCTTGGATTCTGCTTATGCTTTCCATCAAGTAGAGTAGAGTCATGTAAAAAAACAGTTTTACTGTGTCAGAGTGGCACTTACAATCATTGATCCGTCACCACCAACATTATAAAATAGAACATTAAAACGCAACAATACGCTTTATATTGATAGTTCGTGTAGTTTTACAACTTCTAAAATAAACTTTTATAAGGAAAATTTGTTTCTTTATAACATATCAGATAGTATTAACAAACTGTCGTCGTATTTTGACTGCCTCTGTGGCGCAGTGGTAGCGAATGCGACTGCTGTGCAAGAGGTCTCGGATTCGATTTCTGAGTCGGACTAAATGTTTGTATGATCTGCAAATATTTGTTTCGGAGTTTGGGTGTTTTATGTATAATATGTATGTATTTACAAAAAAGAAGTATATAAGTATTAATATCAGTTATCTAGTTCCTATAGTACAAGCTCTGCTTAGTTTGTGACTAGATGGCGTTGTGTGTTAAAATGTCTTAACATATTTATTTATTATTTATTATAAACAAACTGAGGCAGCTTTCAACAAAAAACAATTTTATAAACTGTTAACATAGAACACTAGACGGTAGTCGACTTGAGATGATACTTAATTGAGAGTTCGTGACCTAAACGGGGCAATATTTATGAGATACAACACTCCACCGTCACAATCAGTATATTTCGGCACGCTTAATAGGAAAACAGGAATACTACCTCATGAAAAGGTCCAAATAATCGTGAACTGTCAAATCAATTAATAGTAACTAACTATTCTCACATTGAATAAATGGTAAACATACATCGTGATATAGACGTATACGTTAACAGGAGTAAGGCGTGCTAATGACTAAATCCGATCCATCAAATAACAAGCTCGCATCGTTGACTCGCATTTGTCGTGTCCACTGGATTCGCAACGGAATGTCCGCTACGTAACGTGGCCTATTGGAGGGGAAATACACGGCAACTGCATAATAAGATTTCTTTGTTCGTCTATTAGTTCCTACATTTAGTTTACTGGGCCCAAGTAAACGTTTTTTAAGTCCTTTGCGCAAAAAGAGGAGTGTGATAAGTTTGACATCGGTGTCTGTCTGTGGCATCGTAGCTCTCAAACTGATGGACCGATTTCGATGCGATTTTTTCATTTACAAGCCAGTTTCCTTGCGGTGGTTTTTAGCTATATTTGATTAACATCGGATCAGCAATGTAAGAATATCAGCTATTTTTAAAATGATGTAAAGCATTTTTGGCGTATGATTACTCGATTAAGTGTTTGCGTAGGTTTTTAAATTTTAAATTTTTGCTTGTTGAACTAATCCTTACTATTTAAATATGGATGTTTATGTCTCCGTTCTAGTAGCATAATATTTTCAATTCATATCGTAATAAAAAATAAAGTTGTTTATTTTATTTTAGTCTATCGGTTTCTAATCTCGTGCATTTTAGTCATTTTGAGTAGCTTCTCATCTCAACCCAACTTTATGAAAACATATACTTCAACAAACCAGAAATTTCAACTTAATAATTTTTACATACCCAAAGTTTATTTTACAACTAAGAGAAATCTAAGGACATGCAAGATTAGAGTGACGTGCAATAAGAGAGGTCTACGCCCAGTAGTGAACTGCAATAGGCTGATGATGGTGATAAAATACAACCGAAGCTCTAAAGCTCATTATGTCGTGACACTCAATTTTAACAACCCTCCTACTATTCTTCAAATATATTTTAGTATCAGGAATAAACCCGACTGACTATATTCATACTGATCGATTTACTGTTTAACAAAGATACGCATATTTTTTCTGTTTTTACATACCAGTTAGCATGGGCACATAAATTTCTATCTGTAGTATCTTTAAGTAAATATACTGTGAACGTTGTAACAGGGCGTTGCGGGTTCTATTGCAGATAAATATAGAGATGTAAAATTATATGGGTATTCTTTTTCAGATGTAGGTTGTGTTATGCAGTTTTTATACTATAAAATGGTAATGTGCAATGAAATATAATGATTTTAGTGAATTCATAACATGTTATGAAAATTGAGCCACGTTATGTTTTTTTTACAAATATCCTGAATATTTTAAATCTTTCTCTCGTAATCTGTAACAAAAAGGGCCATCGGTACCTTTCATTAATTATGTTATTCATTGATGCATTCTTTCAAAGAGTTTCTTTTTCATTTCAAACAAATTACATTTTAAGTTGGGTCACTTTCATTCTACTCATATTCTGTTGGAATTTAACACAATAGCATCTCAGCAAAATAAGTTTCTATTAACCTTGCGCGAAGACTCGACGAATACCAGCCACCGGAGCAGGCTGGGTTTCGGAGCGGATATGGCACCATAGACCACATCCACACAGTGCGGCAGATAATACAGAAGACCGAAGAGTATAATCAGCCCCTGTGTCTAGCATTTGTGGACTATGAAAAGGCCTTTGACTCGATCGAGATCTGGTCTGTTCTGGAGTCCCTGCAACGTTGCCAAGTAGATTGGCGGTATATCCAAGTGTTGAGATGTCTCTACAAAGCCGCTACTATATCCGACAGGATCAGCATACTAGACCCATACTATTGCATCGAGGAGTGAGACAAGGGGACACTATATCCCCGAAATTGTTCACTAATGCAATGGAGGACTTGTTTAAGACGCTGCACTGGAAAGAGCGCGGTATCAACATCAATGGCGAATACATCTCTCACTTGCGATTTGCAGATGACATCGTCATCATGGCAGAAACACTGCAGGACCTACAACAGATGCTGAACGACTTGGCTGACTCTTCTGTGCGCATCGGCCTACGGATGAACTTGGACAAGACCAAGGTCATGTTCAATGAACATGTTCTACCGGGACCGGTTGCGGTACACGGTGCCGCTCTCGAAGTTGTTCAAAACTATGTATACCTCGGGCAGACTTTGCAGTTAGGTAGAAGCAACTTAGAGGACGAGGTGAACAGAAGAGTCCTGCTAGGTTAGGCAGCGTTTGGGAAACTTCGTCGAGTCTTCTCATCGTCGATCCCACAGTGCCTAAAGATGAAAGTCTTCAATGCGTGCTTCCTACCCGTAATGACATACGGAGCCGAAACGTGGACACTTATGATTCGACTGGTCCATAAGTTCAAAGTCGCTCAGCGTGCTATGGAAAGGGCTATGCTCGGCGTTTCTCTAAGGGATCGCATCAGAAACGAGGTGATCCGACAAAGAACCAGGGTGATCGACATAGCCCACAGGATTAGCAAGCTAAAGAGGCAGTGGGCTAGCCACATATGCCGAAGAACCGATAACCGTTGGGTTAAATGAGCTCTTGAGTGGAGACCGCGTCTCGGCAAGCGTAGTGTAGGACGTCCACAGGCCAGGTGGATTGATGATTTGCGCAAGACGGCTGGCAGGAGCTGGATGCGAGAAGCTATAGATCGAACTAAGTGGCGTGAAATTAGAGAGGCCTATGTTTATCAGTGGACTGCGATAGGCTGATGATGATGATGAATCTAGGGCTGTTATGTTGAAAATCAGATATTTACGAAAGCCCAAAGAAAAACAAGGCCTTTCAATAATGAAACTACTTTGTATCAAAGAAAAGTAAATTATTTAAATAATATCACACAAATAATTCTCAAAATACAGTTTATTTCTATTAATAAAGTTTTTTGATAACTGTGCTCTACGTTTTTCCACTTGCTTTACAACATAAAAAAAATACATTAATTTACTCGTATATACCAATTAAACAGCACGTTAGATTCAAATTTCACCTAATTCTTACCTCAATTTATTTATATTTTCTACAACGCAAATACAAACCTTATTTGAAAGAAGCGAAATGTGTCAATAGATATCATTTCTATTCGGAGTTTATTCTGTTTCACCGATACTGGTCCCTTGCGAAAAGAATTATTTCTTTATTGTTTAAGAGAAATATTCAAAAGGAGAAATCCCGTTCGTCTTTTCATTCACGATGTTGTTTTGTGTATCATTGTCGAGCTTGAGCGAGGCTTTGTAAATTGGGTCATAAAACTCGGCTACCGGTTGTCAATTGTCGTGGCTCGGAGATTTCTGAGTCACGTTTTCGAAGTTAGCGAGAAGCGGAGCATTACCGGCAGCGGAGCGGACAGCGGATAGAGAATGCTAAACCGTTTTCAAAACCAGCGGAATAGGTAACGGGCGTTCTAGTTTTGGTCTTGTGTGTCTTTAGTAATTATGCCCTGTATACTATAACTTGATACGGATGACAAATGTCACAAAAAATAACCAGTGATTTGAAATAACTAATTAAATCGATCAGTGCTATATATATTTACGTATGTCCCTGACTAAATGTCATCATTCTCATTTCGAATGTAACACTGAAACATGTCCCCAACCTGCACTAAGCCAGCGTGGGGACTTACGGCCTTNGAGACCGCGTCTCGGCAAGCGTAGTGTAGGACGTCCACAGGCCAGGTGGATTGATGATTTGCGCAAGACGGCTGGCAGGAGCTGGATGCGAGAAGCTATAGATCGAACTAAGTGGCGTGAAATTAGAGAGGCCTATGTTTATCAGTGGACTGCGATAGGCTGATGATGATGATGAATCTAGGGCTGTTATGTTGAAAATCAGATATTTACGAAAGCCCAAAGAAAAACAAGGCCTTTCAATAATGAAACTACTTTGTATCAAAGAAAAGTAAATTATTTAAATAATATCACACAAATAATTCTCAAAATACAGTTTATTTCTATTAATAAAGTTTTTTGATAACTGTGCTCTACGTTTTTCCACTTGCTTTACAACATAAAAAAAATACATTAATTTACTCGTATATACCAATTAAACAGCACGTTAGATTCAAATTTCACCTAATTCTTATCTCAATTTATTTATATTTTCTACAACGCAAATACAAACCTTATTTGAAAGAAGCGAAATGTGTCAATAGATATCATTTCTATTCGGAGTTTATTCTGTTTCACCGATACTGGTCCCTTGCGAAAAGAATTATTTCTTTATTGTTTAAGAGAAATATTCAAAAGGAGAAATCCCGTTCGTCTTTTCATTCACGATGTTGTTTTGTGTATCATTGTCGAGTTTGAGCGAGGCTTTGTAAATTGGGTCATAAAACTCGGCTACCGGTTGTCAATTGTCGTGGCTCGGAGATTTCTGAGTCACGTTTTCGAAGTTAGCGAGAAGCGGAGCATTACCGGCAGCGGAGCGGACAGCGGATAGAGAATGCTAAACCGTTTTCAAAACCAGCGGAATAGGTAACGGGCGTTCTAGTTTTGGTCTTGTGTGTCTTTAGTAATTATGCCCTGTATACTATAACTTGATACGGATGACAAATGTCACAAAAAATAACCAGTGATTTGAAATAACTAATTAAATCGATCAGTGCTATATATATTTACGTATGTCCCTGACTAAATGTCATCATTCTCATTTCGAATGTAACACTGAAACATGTCCCCAACCTGCACTAAGCCAGCGTGGGGACTTACGGCCTTAACCCTCTCCTGAGAGTAGACTCGAGCCCAGCAGTGGGACATAATATGTGTTGTTGATGGCTGAAACATGGTGACCAAGCATGGCAGCCTAGTGATACTGCTGCATCATTGGGTCTCCGGTCTCACACTCATCAACGTAATACGGCAGCACAAACGCTGTCATTTTACGTTGATCTTCTGTGCAAGGGTAGTGCCGCCCCGGTCGAGCCACCCGGCTATGGCTGAAATCAGCGTGGCTCTACTGGCTTTAAGTTAAATTTATTTGTCGAAAATCATTCAATCCAAGTCATGTAATGTTCGTTAATTAGTCGTAATTGCATACACAATGATTTACTATAAACGATAAATTAGGAACGTATTAGGTTGCTATAGTTATTAACTTATCGGAGATCACAGAAAGCACAGTGAAAAAAAGTAACATCAACCAAGCGAACAAAATTACAAGTAACAAAAATGATTCAATTTTTCTAACAGCATCAAATCAATAAAAATATAAAATATTACTATTGAAATAAACTTGGAAAAATCACAACACTGACAAAATTAAAAATCACTCACATCACTACACCACCGCTCGTACGCCGCTCGTCATCCACTTCCCACCCGCTCTCCGATCCGCTATGTTTGTGTATATGTCCATACATTTAAACGTGCCGCTGTTCGCTCCACTGCCGCTCCTCCGCTCTCGCTGAGTTTGTGTACACCTGCCTGAGGGTCAATGTTGGGAATAGGTGATTAGACAGGTTTTATTTTGTAATTACAGACCAAAATTAAATGAAAAATTAGTTGCCTACTTCAACTGTTTTTTGACATTTGATAGAGTCTTTCGATTGTTAATTGATCAGACAACAAGTTACTAACTTAATACACTGAATGCTATCCATATCAAAATTTAAACTCTTAGACAAACTTATACATGTTACATCATATATACATATAATAAGTAAGTAGTATAAGTAGTAAGTAAGGCGTTTCCCTTTTAGAAAAAGTTATGAGTGAAGTATAGTCTCTGAAGCATGTGATGTATATGTTTTTGACTTAATCCGAACATCACCACGTCCAAGACTTCAGAATATATTCTGTTCAATTAAATTGAAACTCTCTCCTAAACATGCATTCACAAGACAATTTAAAGCCCTGGTCACCTTGCTTAGCTTTATGAGACCGTGACAGTAAAGATCGGGAATGCTGAATATATAACGTAAGTGCAGTGAAGGAAGTCAATTAAACTTAAAATGTGTCTATCTTTTAGAGCCAGAATTGTACAAATTTAAGACACTGTTATTCACTTTGAGATCTGAAATCTCTCTTCTGGGTGGTGCCAGAGTAAATATATGGAGTTGCATGACCCATATATATTTTGCGAGAGTTGAAACTTAAGACTCTGCAACAACTTGTCTGGACGGCGTGCTATAGTATGTCAAAACCACCTTATATATATATATTACTATGCTGTACATGGGTTTATTCGGGAAAGCAAAATGTTCAATGAGTGAACAGGCAATAAGTATAATAATTTAAAAATCAATTTACACTGTAATAGTAGTGGGAATGGCAGTGGGTTGCATTTTGTATTTTAAATTATTTATAAGGATCTTTGTTTCAAACATGGAGTAATTTAATTTTGTTCCTGAACGTTTTTCCAACCTGTTATTTATAATACATTGAAATAAACTTTAAGAAAACGAAGAAAAGGACAAGAAGTTAGTACTCTGGCAGTTCTAGAGACAAAGACGCTTCTCGAAATAATTTAATGAGCTAAGTAAGTTTTACAAAGCTCCCTGTTACTTCAGTTAATATCTCCCATTGAACGAAATTCAAATAATCCTAAATTCCTTCTATTTTAGTTACTGGTTTAATATATAAACAGACATTTGGTTAGAGTCCAAAATAAATTATAAAATTTTCAACGTGCTACACACAGATACATAACTCTGGTCACAAAGCGTATAATTGGTACCGGCTTAAAAAAGCTTTTTGTTTCCATTAGTGTTTGATTTCATACACACATACTCTCAAACAATTTGAAAACATCAAATTAAATACAAACAAAACGCACATTTTTTCTATCAATTTGATATCGAAGTACAGAAAAAATGAATCATGCATTTAAAAGTTTCAAAAGTAGCCGCAGTGAAAGCGACTGTTATCAAGCTCTATTCATATGTCATGGCAATCTGTCAAAACCACAAAACCGTACCTCACCTAACAAATGCCTTTAGCCGCGATGAAACCAATTCTGTACCATTTAGGAGGCCCTCCAAAATAATTGCGTTTGATGAAACACAATCCATCAAAGCGATATTGCAATTGGCGGCTTGCTTTCCAAACAGATTATGTTAGATATGAAATAAATATCGTATTATTTGATATTGTTTATCGAGATTATGATGTGTACATACACAATGGTTATAAATCACAATACGTACAATTAGGAATATTAGAAAAGTATGTATGTGATTCGGAGATGCCATAGATCGAACTAAGTGGCGTGAAATTGGAGAAGCCTATGTCCAGCAGTGGACTGCGATAGGCTGATGATGATGATGATGTATGTGATTCGGAGATCACGTTAAGCAGTCGGTCCCGGTTGTTATCATACAATAACAGTCGTGAAGCTCAGTTAGAGATCTCGAGCGGTTTAAAAACATCCAACGACATGATTACGTAACCACAACGTATTCTTGCCAGTCTCCAACCCCCACGTGGCCAGCGTGGGGACGTTTGGCCTTCAGCCTCTCCTGAGGGGAGACCTAAGCCCAACAGTGGAGCATTATGGGTTGTTGATGATTTAAATATTGGCACTGAAACAAACTTGAAAATTATTTGTGTCATTTGTTATAAAATACAAAAATGTCAAAAAGACACTGGGGGCATTATGGTTTATTAACCATAACCACCAAAGCTATAACATACACTTTACAGCTATTTATTAACCATCACTCGATCATTCTGCACTTTAAAGAATCTTATATCAGTAGATTACAGTGAGTATACAAACAAATAAATAAAATGATAGCTTATAAACTACCATTTTTATAAGTGCAATTAATATTACAATAAATGTATTTCTTCTGAAGCAACATTTTATTATAAACAACACATACATCAACGTATCTCCAACTTATTGAATCATTCCTCATATATACAAAATTATTTGCCTGTGTATATTCGTACTTACATCAAACTCAACTGAAAAGGACCTATCAACTAAAGATTGTGCACAAAAGAACTTCTACCTCAACTACCCGACACTACCAACAACTGAACTGGACCTCAGGGAATCTATTCACTTAAATGCAAACACAAATGTTCAGCAACATAAATTTTTAATTCGAAATAATGTTAAAATGCTGAAATCTCGTAATCGCAATGATTTACCATTGCGCAAAGTACTGCAAAATGTGTTGATATAATTTAATGCAAGTATTAAATTGTACTTTTGCAGTATGGATGTTATTGCCTCGGTTTATGCTTAATCAAGCGTGGTGTTTGTGATAAACAGCTTAAATATCGCGTTAATGGTATTGAATGATATCCATATATATAAAAATGAATGTTTGTATATTTGTCCTTTATAGAATCGTAAACTATGCATTTGCTCATGATCTTCAGCAAAGCGTTGTACATGAGAGCCTACAAGGGGTTCTGGGTTGGTACAACAAGTTATACCTCGCGGCGTTGCCTGCGGTTCTTGTTGTACAGCGGGTAACACCGCGCGGCTCAGCTATTTATACAATAATAATAATTAAAGAGATCCTCTTATTAAAATTCATTATAAAGGAGATTCTGTAACCTCCATTAAAGTTGTCATTTGTAGACCGAAGACGGTTGCTTTGTTTAGGTCTTAACAACCTCCCAGTTGTGTGGTCCTTGACACCAACTTATGAACGAACATAGATCTCCTCCCTTGGTGTAGGATCACTGTGAAGATCAGAACTAATCATGCCTGTAAAGATAATTCTATTATCTATATGTATTAATATTACTATTACTAATAAATATTTTTATCGCAGCCATGTAACATCCACTATCAAATACTTGTAGATCAAACTGCTTGACGATGAGCGATTAATCAATCCTATGTTTAGTAGTAGTAGTAGTAGTAGTAGTAGTAGTAAGATTTACAGCGAGATACACAATGAAGA
The DNA here is from genome assembly GCA_003709505.1 of Hyphantria cunea. NCBI lineage: Eukaryota > Metazoa > Arthropoda > Insecta > Lepidoptera > Erebidae > Hyphantria > Hyphantria cunea. The sequence goes on along the minus strand of PKRV01002220.1, from coordinate 87,560 downwards.
TTCGGTGACAACAATTTCGGTGCAACATACCTCTATTTAAATGCAAGTTTGAAAAATCATCGAAAAGTTGAGGAGAGGAACATATTTTATGAAACGATTACCACAATATCATAAATCATATATTGTTTAATTCTATAACGTTTTAATACATGAACGTAAATCAGTACTTGCGTTTATAATATATTATAATTAATAGCTTTAGCGCACTCGGCAGGTGTCTTCGGCAAACGTGTACTGCGTCATTTTTTGTATATTTGTCGTTTGCGGCCAACATTAGCTGATTACCCGATTAGTTTCGGTTTTTTGTCCGCAAATCAAAGTAATTTGATGCAAGCTGCAAACAGGGTTCACACGTAGGCCAATTTCTCACTTCTTCGTGTGTTTACGCCTCAGAGTAGACGGTCATGTCGCGCTTAATTGTTTTACAAACACGGAGACATGGAATAATGGGGAAATATTTCGGTCCATTGATTGTTATCATAAAAAATTACTTCCATGGAACCTCAAACACGAGCAACACAAAAATAAAACGAAAGTAACTTGCCTAACTACCTACAATAAGTAATACATGTTTAGTTGCGATTAATGATTACCGGAGTAATGATAAGCAGACAGATTTAATTTATTACATTGTCAAGTTTAGAAAAGCAGTAGTAATTAAAAGAAAGGGGAAATCGTTGTACAAATATATTGCAGAAGCTGCGAATCACCTTGAGGTCCATCTTTATTTACCAACCAATGCAGAATGAAATAGATCAACGTGTGAACGGAACCATGAAAATCTGTCGAACGCATTCGCCTATAACACGCCAACGTGCACTGGAGCTCCTACGTACGATTTTTCGTTAGATTATAATGTATCAAACTTAAACCGTTAAATCACAGTCTATCGCGAGTCATATTGTCAACTGTCCCTGATTGGATAGTTTTACAGTAGGCCGCTCAGTGGCCATAGTGTTAGATTAAATTAGAACTTCTTTGATTTATCACAAATTCCTTTTACAAGCAAATATGAAGGCGCGGAACATACGCTTTTCACGGTTTCAGTTCGACAGATTATATAATCTAATTAAAAATTTTACGTTAAATTGTAAGCAGTATGTTACAGTTCACAATCTTTCGACAGTTTACAATCTCGCTAGATAGATAATAATAATCTAACGGTTTTGAAACTATCACAGTAACATATATAAATTTATTATATGTCCAGCAGCGGAATGTAACCGGCTAACGATGATGATATTTATCTTAAAAAATCATCATTTATACTATTATGTACTAAGAATATTACTTGCCATAGTAAATGAAAATAACATCCGTAAGCAAAAAAGTGTCATTGTTAATTAAATAAAGGCCTCGGTCTTTGGCACACCGCCATTGCCAGCTCTGTAGGCATGTGATATTACGGCCATATAAAAGCATGTAATGATCGTAGTATGTGTAGTTATTTTTTATCTCAACTCGTTTAGTATCCCCTACTAAAACAAAATTGTGAGAAATGATTCTGATTATCACGATTTGGACTACATTATCATATGGTTTCATAACACAGTTACTAAGTAAAAAAAACTAAACAGTACTTACATATTACATTAATTTAAAACGGCGTGAGTCGTTAACGGTATAAGGTGTTTGTTGTAAAGAGTAGCTTATGTCCTTCCTTAAGAATTAAAGCATCCTAATGCTAAATCTCATTAACATCAGTGCAGCGGTTAACCCATAAAAGTGTAACAGACAGTCAGTTACTTTCGAATTTATTATATTAGTTTGGATTTTTAATTTATAAAAATAGAATATATAAATGGACATAAAGATTGCTGAAATATAATCGTTAGTTCTGAGACAAATAGGACAATGATAAAAACACAATACAGATTTCACGTTACTTCCTCTTCGGTCTCAGAACATCCGAAGGTAAAAAGGCCGATCGGCGCCAGGAAAATAATAAGTGGGTGATACGTACCAAGTCCCTCTTTAACGATGAAACAATATATCAACCCTTGCCTTACGGTTTTAATAAAGACCTTTGCCCTAGTCCTTAGTACGTAAACGTACGTACATACGACGCTGCCTCCCAGACGCCCATCAAGTGTTACTGAATAGAACCTCACTCATTCGTTCTTCATACTTTAAAGTCTGTTTTCACAAAACAAGCTTTTGAAAAACGACGGGAAATTTGGTTCTTATTTTGCTTGTTCGCCCCAGAACCTCAGACTTTAGTTTCGCAGGAATTGACTAAATAAATAAACGATTCAAATTTTGTAAAAATCAAAGAGTTATAGTATAAGCTCAATCAAAGGAGCAACTATAACACTTCTAATTTCTGTAAACCCGTTTCTGCGTTGTTTGTAACATTAAAAAAATAATCACATCCGTTCTACAGGTTTAAAACTGCTCTTATATAACCTGTAAAAAGTTTTTAACAAATCTCTACGAAAAAATTAGAAGTTTCATGTGTGTACGTCAAACTATTTGTTTTAGCAAGTAACTCCTCACTATGTATGGCTATGCGGAAGCGCGGGTGCGACAGCTGGTCCAGAGCACGCTCCGAAGAGAATTACATTTTGTATGTGACGACAGAACTTGCGCTTTGCGGTCGCGGTTTGCGCTCGCATCACGCGAATAATATTAAAAATGTACGTCCAACAGATGCAGCAACTCGTGCTTATAAATCGGCACACCGACTCCCGAGTCAACTATAAAAATAAAACAAAACAAATGTAGCCTAGCTAACATTCACCAACGACAACTTATGACGCGATACAATAATAAAAATTGTGATTAAATTATAATTAGTAAAAGAAAAATTTATGTACTGTACCAAATTATGCGTCCAAATTTTTCTTATAGAAGTTTAGTTAGATATTAGTGTTGTGATGCATCAGCCGAGCTGAGTGGACCATGTAGTGAAGAATGACAGTTTGCGAGAGCTTTGAAGTATGACAGTAAATTTGCGTCGTATGTGGACTATGTGAGCCCGGCGGGAGTGCAAGCCGCGGGGGCGACATGGCTGCCGTCGCCGGCCTCTACGGGCTGGGCGACGAGCAGCGCGCGCGTCACCGCCGTGGACAGGCCAACGCCGAGCGCTCCGAGTCCAGGGATGACAACACTGAGGCGTGAGTTACCTTTGATTACTGTAGTGTAATATTACAGCCACTTATTGACTGCTGACGTGGACGCGACAGCCTGCATGCCATTACGAAGAAAATACCATCGAAACAAATATTATGTCATTCATGTCATGGAACATGCCATTTAATTAAGCAGTGAGTCATTGACCCTTTAAATTACCTAATTATATAATAACCTTCAATACCCAGAGTCTGTTTCACCGCAGCGACTACACCCCGGAAGCATTGACACGAATAATTAAATTACTACGGAATGAAAATGTGGCTTCCTTACATTTTGTTCAAGTCTCTGCTAAATAGCAAACAATGGTATTTGCATAATAAAGATAAGTGAAATAATTGTTGGTTTGGTTGTGTTGTGAACTAGCCTTTACGTTGGTAGTATTTCTTGTTCTTTTATTGAAGAAGAATTTCATTCTAGTACAATACTTTTTATAAATACGACTCTGCCGTACACGTAAGTACTATCAACACCCACTATATAAGTAACGTCATGGAAAGAAAAAAATAAAAATTAATTCGTCTAGATGCATCAACGTTCTAACTGATAAATCGTGATGGTTTATTTAATTTTAATTTAACTGATATAGCTTCGGGTTTAAGAAACTTTATTCTCATAAAGAATTACAGATTCACTTACATGAGAATATATTTTAAAAAGGATATAATCATTTGCCAAGCGGCGCAACACTCACAGATCATTTATATATACTCCTAGCAGAGCGGAATGGTAATACTTGTGCAAAATACAATTGAACTTATAATTAACACTAATGCAAAGTATGTATAATTAATAATGTGAGGTATTTTTACAAAACTGGAAAATGAATTATATAATTTATAAGAGGGTAACCGTGAATACTTTGTAATATGCGAAATAGAGATAAGTACATTGAGCAAGAGCAATTGTATGTGATTTGTTTGGAGTCAGTGAGCGTAGTTGACTAAACTATTTTTATAGTGTTCGTGACATACTTTTTCAATGATTTTTAAAAGTTTCATGGTTTTAGCTTCTATTAGCTTCTATTATATTTTTAGGCAACTTATTATAAATTTTTGCACCGTGTTATATGATATTTTTTTACCGTAGTTAACTTAATTAGATCAAGCAAAATATAGAAAATGATACTGCTAAACTTAACATAACTGTACTGCAATATACATCCCGATTATATAGAAAACTAGCGCTACTGTATCAAAGCTGTTATATGCATAAATTTTCTGTGAGTAATTTTTAGTTTAACTGAATGCTTATTAATATTTTTGGCCTCTAAACACGAAGTTTGCCTACGGCTACATTCGGCAAAGTGCGGGATCTAACCAATATTCTCTGTTCTTTGAAAACACCGCCCGCTATAGAGTTAGCGTTTGATTGAAACCACTTTGCGGCACCCTAATTCGATGTATAGAATATCCATATAACCTGATGCAAATACAACAATATGCATAATAAACTGAATTGCATAATAATGTTAAAAGCACCGTATAATCGGTTATAACTATTCGTTAACTGGGCAGTGTTGGTAACAAACAACGATTGTGAAATAATCTGAAACAGATTAGAAGCTTATTTAACACGTGGCTTGAATTCCTTTTTCAGTTTGGGGAAGGCCTCTTTTGGCACATAAGGGCTAGCTCGACCGGAGCAACACAATGGTCGTACAGAATATAATTATTTCGTGGTTTTCCACCGAGTAAGGAAAGTGTGAACCCACTCTTCCCCCTATCCTTTTCGTGGTGACTTACAACACGGGTTTTTACCTTTTCCTTTACTCCGAGAATGCTTTTAGTATACCGTTCGTACGGAGACGAAGGGGGTGAGTTGGACTACCTTGACAGTTAGGATCCAGAACCGCATGGGCGAATTCATTATACACAGTAAGAGGCGGAACAGAGCCCCGTCCTAGACGAAGTCTACGAGCTGCACCGGGATGTCACCTGTCTCGCGTCGTTTGTAGTGGTCACATCGATCTAAGATAGGGCTGCAGTGACCGATCTTAGATAGGTATTTCGATTAGTAATTTTGTGTCCTCTAGTCCGTCCCCTTCATCATTTGTTTCGATAATTGATATGATAACTGTTTTACTCTCAACTTTTCTTGAAACATCAAATTACACGTCTGCTCATATCGGCTAGTTCAAAATAATTCAAAAGACTGAAAAAAACGCACAGTTCAATAACAACCAAAGTCCGTCTGCAGGAAGCAAAAATACAGATTGCTTCAAAAGCAAACAGAACATTTAAATGGTGAACATATTTTGTTTCAACAGACAAATTAATAGGTTCTATATAAACGTAGACTGAAATACGGCTAGTGCTCCTGATCCCATGAATTTATTCTGTGATTGTAGTCCTTCTAAATTGATATTTCCTTAAATTCGCGGATTGAGCTGCAGGCAAATAACTTTGTAAATATAAACCCTGTAGGAGGCTTATCACTAATAATGCCATCAGATATACAAATACCACAATAATAAATTCAATGCCGCTGACGGTAGCACACAAAACAAGTGACTCTCGTGGACAAAGATACCCACAAGTTTGCTCATCATTATGTAAATTTAGCCAAGCTTGACGACCGAGCATCTCAAATTTATTACTTTACACCTCAAGAACTTAGAAGTACTTTTTCTGGGTTAATGATTGTGTATCTTTGACGATATAGAAATCCAACCTGTTCCAAAATTAAATATTCCACTATAGTTCATGTGGACATGTCCACATGAACTATAGTGAGTTTAATACCATTAGGAAAATATTTTTTTGGACAGTATATCAGCGACAGGCTTCAAAAAAATAATTATGTGAAATATATCATTTAAGTAGTAGTAGTAGTACTTAAGTAATATTTACAAACTGTTAATACAAAAAATAAATATAAACATTTTCGGTCATCTAACACATAATGCCAGCTAGTATTTTAGGTACTAGCAACTGATATAAATACACTTTGTTGTAAATACATACATATTATAAATACAAAACACACAAACTACGAAATATTGATAGATCATACAAATATTTGGTCTGACCAGGGAATCGAACCCAAGACCATAAGCCCAGCAGTCGCATACAATACCACTGCGCCACAGAGGCAGTTAAAATATTTTTTTATCAAACATTTATGGGTACAATAGAGTTATGCCCTATAAAAGACTTTAATAATTACTTTCATTATCAAATAAATCTGTTGCTCTCAATCAGAAAAAATCAAAACTTTTATTTAAAAATACTGTTATTTTTCTTCGTGGATTCTTGTTATAGTGGTCAGCTTAAGCGACTACACATCAAGAGGTCACGGGTTCGATACCCGGGTCGGACTGTTGTAAGGTTTTTCTTACAAGAAGTTCTTAAAAGCAGCCTGAAGTATGGAATGTGGCAGTGTTTCCCGCCCGAGCCTTGAAGAGCACGTTATGCAGTCGGTCCCGGTTGTCATAAATATCTATGTCAATCGCTATTGGGAAGACAATTCCCTCAAATATACTGACAAATAGTTCAACCTTCGAATTCAGTTCACCCTCAGGGTTGGAGAGGTCCAATGCACGTCGCTCCATGTAAAAATTGATATTCCAGTAAAACCGATTCAATTCGTGGCCTTCCCCAAATTTGGGGAAAAATAAATGCTAGGAAGATGAGAAAGATGATGAGACAATAATTTTTCTTCGTCACATTTGTAAATAATGAAGTGCGTGAGGTCTTGCCTCAAGCACAGTAGTGACATACGCTACCAATGTGCCACCGAGGTAATGATAAAGACCAATAGTAACGATAATATAGCAGCATATCTTATATACAGACAAAGCTTTAAAAGCATTACTTGACGTAATGAGATACGAAACGCATTGTTGATTTGTCTTAATTCTACATGAACGAGCTTCCATTCTCAAAGGTTGTTGTTGTTAACCTCAACACTTGTTAGTGTCAGTTTATGTACTCTTACAATACTCTCCAATACAATCGTAAAACCTTCAAGAAAAAAGCGTACTCCTTCTTAAAAAGCCGGCTTTTAACGCCTCTGGTGTTGCGGGTGTCCATGGGCGGTGGTAATCACTACTAGGCGATACGTCTGCGCGTTTACCACCTATATAATAAAAATAATAAAAAACTCTATTGAGTTACAGTAGTTACTAAAATATCCATTCTCTTAATCAGTACTATTTTTTTCATATAAATAAAGAAAATGCTAAAGACAAAAGCAGTAATCATATTCAAAATTATAGCCAGTTCAGGGACAGCCCTAATCGCATGCAACCGCAAGGCTCTGATTATGTAAGTCAAGGTCAAGGAAAACTGCTGGTGCTTAATAATATTTACGCTCTCTTCACTCTTCAATAATAAATTAAATACCCTCTACACACATACTTATGACTTCGTTACCAATCTATATTAATATTATAAATTCTAAACTAACTCTGTCTGTCACGCTTTCACTGCAAAACCACTGCATCGATTTCAAGTAAATTTGGAGATACTTTGATTCGTAGGCTAATTTCTATTGCGACACCCAACATAAGCTCAGACGGTGCCGCAAACAAAACCTAGTTTTAATTAAATGCATCAGAGTGCGCCTTATGTTTTTGTGTGTGTATATTTCTTTGATATCTACATACTAGCCTAAGTAATTTGATGGATTTCGGTAGGTTAATGGGTGTATAAAAATTAACGTAGGAGAGCTACGCTTCGTCATGAATGACCGGAGTGATACCATGGCCTCACAGAAAGTCGGTGTAAAACAGCGCTTGCGCTGTGTTTCACCTAGTGAGCGAGGATACCGCAGGTCCAATAATTTTATACTGTCGGATATATGGTATGTAGTTTGCGACAACCATAGTTACTTAAAATGAAAGTTACATGTTCGACTTGTTTATATGGTAAACTTTGAAAATACTTAAACCACGCATGATGGATTAGAAATATGGCCACCCCTTGTCATATCGTTGGTGTCTTAAAAACCAACTAAGGGAACTAACCACGCAAAACAACAACACTGCAAAGAGAATGATCACTTGACGCAAACCTTATGTAACCAACAGTCTGGCCAGTGTGGTATAGAAAGTAAAAAACGTATATTTTACTTAGAGGCCTATATTCAACAGTATACTATTCAATGCTATCGATGATTATGAAACATTATTGCTATGTCATGAAGGTATGCTCGAAAGGGAATGTCGAGTGATCGTCAGTGAGCCAGCATTGTTTCGAGGACCAATTTTTGTGTATTCTCAACTCAAACATTGTCGACGCCAAACACTCAAATAACAAATTTACTGAAACAAAGCCTTTACAAATATTAAAACATCTCTGTTTAACTCGTAAACGTCACAAAACATTCGACCATAAAAACGGAACGGCCTCTATAAACCACACAGTCCTCAATCATAATATAATTAATCCAACCGACATTCAAAACGGAGTTACTTAACTAAGACCATCGGCGCGGCGATGTCAAAGCCAAAATGGTGATTATAAAGTAGAACTTTCCTTCTCTAGCCAAATTGATTCTCAACAAAGCAATTGTCTCTTTCTAATACGTGTGATGTGTATATGTGTGAACAAACTGGAATATTCCAAGGTTACGGAGACTATTAATACAGTTGATCGTGGTACACAAGTTTTTTATACGCTGACTCTTTGTTATATAACCAAGAAAGAGATGAAGTAGGTGTGAGTTAGAAGTACAGCTTTTTTATTTTAGTAAATGCTAGACGACGACACATTTATGTTGAACTGGAGATCGTGTGGCGGTCAAATTATGACCGATTTGCGACTATGACTGGCTTACAGGTTTAGAATTTAAGTTTAGATATCGACGAGACAACTAATACATAATGAGCATAGTTATTTCTTTGGGTATAGTGTATCTATAATTTGCATGTATTTAAGTCCAAAAAGTACTAAGTGACCCACGCGACTTCATATATGTCTCTTTTTTTTAATCATGCTTAATTTCGGATTATATTGGTCTAAACGTGATGTCCTATCCTGTTGTAACGACTGCCACATACAGTGACAGCAGAAACATATGACAACGCCATCTACCTAAGATACACTGAACTACGGAGTAACGTAGTGTACGAAGAAGCTACCAATCCTGCAACGCGCAATAGAAGTTCTCGCGCCGATTAATATATTACACAATTTTCCAGCATTAACCGTAGGATTTTTCCTTTGTGTTGGAGGGAAATAACACCCGTTACTCCACCTTATCTTATGCACGCCAGCAAAACACAAATCTAAAAAAAGATGGAAATCGGTTAGATAGCTTTAAGTAACACTGTCAAGCATTACAGTATCGTTTAATATCCCAAATAATTTATTAGTACGTTTTAATCAAATCAACCCTACTTTACAATCAAGAGAGACAAATAATAAATAAATGTTTCGGAAATCTAACACAACGCTAACTAATCCCAAATTAAGCTAGAGCTTGTACTATAGATACTAGACAACGGATAAATATACGTACACTGTTTTCTTTTTGTTAATACACACGTAGTATGTATACCCAACTCCGCCGCATTAGGTATATATAGGGTGTATATTTCTAATGCGGGAGTCCCGTTGGGAACATCATGGGCATAGATGAAACGGACAAAAAGAATGCCCAGACTCAGAACAACAATTTGCGTATCACATAAAGTGTTGTCCTATATGAGATTTGAACCGACATCACTTTCGCAGTATAAAAACAAGCATGCTAATTACTGTCATTTTAGACTGTCAGGGAAATGACAATCTTAGCAATTGTAGAAGTTTTCACTTCTACAAGAAGGTTTGAACTAAGAGTAAATTAATACCTATAAGTCGTCATCGACATAGACCCGTGGCATTAAAGCCAACACTGTTGTTTTTCAGAATGCCGATAGATGTCATATCAGATAAATGCAAGTATTTGAATTTTACAAGTCACAACTGTTCATTTTTTGCTTTAAGTTTTCACTTCTATCAATAATTTTCATAAGTACTTTGCATTTTTTACGGTTTCGAGTTTATGAAACAATCCTTAGTTATATATACATTTATCAAAGTTCTAACAAAATCAAGCGACGATCAGTTTACGATAATTCGCAGCTTCGCTACGGGTATATCTACGCTCGCTACGACGACCTACGCAATATGGCTTCGTAGACTGCCCGGCGCCAGCTTGGTCATATTGAAGCTAACTCGAATTTCATGGGTTTGGCCTTATGATAAAGGACGTATTCATTTTGAAAATAGATCTTTCCAAACAATGTAACACTTTGATTACATTTTGAAAGATGAACAACAGGCCCTCTTACCTTTTTGGTCCTTCATTCGATGTAACTAATATAGGTACATCCTCATTCAGGAATAAAATACTCCATCATAGAGGGCTTATTAAAACTGTCGAACGTAATACCATTTATCATTGGTCGGGCACCGATTTTGTTTTAGGCACCTTTGATTCCAACTGACATGATGTCCAATCGACATAGTTTATCGTTCATTAATGTTCATCATTTATCAAAGATTAAATCGTTCGACAAAAAGAAGAAAATGTAATTTGACATAAAATGCATTCAAACCATAAATATGATGGGTGTTGTTGAGTAAGGGGTGAAAAAGCAATGGCTTATCAAGTTAAGAACTACCTTGACCTTACGTGCAAGTTCTCGCTGATAAATGCGGGATTCAGTATCTTTACGTACGGATTTGCCGCATGTGAAACGCATTTTTAAACTTAGACTTGGCACCAAAGTATTAGAAACTACTTCAAATATATTCAATGGAAATATAACATTTTTCTGCCGCATTGTAAGACTACATTTAGTATTTTCGCGTAATTAATTTATTCTATAAAACAATCATTTTACTTTATATGTTTTTACAAAAAGTGTTCATTAAGTTGTTAAGGTAGAAAAAAGCCGTAAAATGCATATAGTTAATTATCCATAACTGTTATCTCCTTTTAAAGAAGAGGCCTACAGCAGTGAACTAGCTGTTGATAATGATGATTATGCACATACATTATTGGGTCTCTACGACTACCAAAAACCTCTTTGTTATAGTAAAAATGCGTAGTGCTCTGCGGCAACTAGTGAATTTAGTTGTTAAATAAGTTTTATATATGAGTACATAATGTTCACTAGAGACACAAGTGCCCGCAATATACCCTTTTTGGCACAGGTATGCGAGCAAACTAACGCTCATTCTTTTTCATATTTCAGACATTGACACTTCGCCATCTATTTTCAAACCAAGCAGAGCTGTTACTATGATAGCTATACGATTAAACAGCTAGAACACTGACAATTTTTTCTTGAAAATAGGTAAATAGTAAATTCCAAAACAAATATTTGAAGATCATACAAACATTTGATCCAATCCGGTAATCGAACCCGAGAATGAGTTCAAGTACCGCAGTCTTACACGCTACAACTGCGCCACCGAGGGAGTCATTAACACTGGCAATTGTAGAGACAAGTGAGTTTCTTTTGAGCCAAGAACCTTGGATAGAGAAGATTTGGATTCCGACAACCTAATTTTTTTTAATAATAATAATCTTTATTTCATAAACAAATTACAATCATAGATGAATACTGCAACAATACATTTATCAGTTAAATAAACGACTGCGGTCATTAACATGGTAAAAGAAAACTGGAAAACTAACACCGATTTTCTGTGATTCCGTCACTGTGTTTCAAGAATAACTCTGCCATGATAAATCGGAGTACTCTTCAAGCTACAGCTGTCTTAAACACAATTATTCAAACAAACTTGTCCATTAATATGTACGTATTTACCAAAAAAAGTATACAGCACTCATAACACAAGCCCGGCTTGCTTGGGACCAGATGCCGTTGTGCGTAAGATGTCCGAAATATTTATTATTTTTATTAATCCTTCATAAATTATCTCTTTTCTTTGTCTCACCTCAGAAGCATTACTATTACACGATTAACAGAAATCACATGGTCGATATATGTATAGTGGATACCTGTCGAATTAACTAGGAGTGGTGAATCGATTAGCCTCTATATTATATTCCCTAGCTATAAGTTTATCATCATCATCTACAGCCGTTGATGGTCCACTGGTGGAAAAAGGTATCCTATATGAGAATCACAAAATCCAACAATTTTATATGTTATGCTGTACATGGTCTTTTATAATTTTGTACGTCATTTAGCTAACTTTAGTACTAAAAAATAAATATATATATAACAGTTTTAAAGTCTTATTGTAGTAGTAAAGATAACAATCTTTACTACTACAATAAGATGTTATAATCTCAATAATGATTCGCTAAAAACACTGTCAACTTTTTTCATTTTAATCAGAAATAAAAAGAAATAAAATAAAAATTAAAACAATGTAGAGTAAAATTACTCCATTTAATAAACAAATCATTATACCAAATTGCGTGATTTCAAGTGTGTAGTGAGCAAGTTGACTTTAAAAGCTACTTCAAATATTCAATAAAGTTACACCTTATGGCCTTGTGTCAATGTTCTCGAAATAAACGATTTGATTTTAAAACAAAAGATAGGAAGCAATTGCCATCTAGCGTTCAGTAGAAACACTATCGCCACTGAGTAAATCATTCTCTAACTCTTGTCTAGATGGCGCCGCTAGTCACAATTGGTGAATACGCTGTAACTACGTTCATATTCTAGGTATTTTAGGATATAAATGTATTTACAGCGAAGATAGGTACTTATTTTGAGGCTGTTTTTTTCTTAAATTTACTTTTTTAAACTATGTATATGATATAAGTATCTTTTTAAATATGTCAGTAACGGCAAAAATTGGAACTACAACGTTCTTTAATTTTAAGCTATTCGCTCACAGAGGGTAATGTATTCAATTTTGTCGTTTTTTTGGATGGCAACTAGATGGCAGCACATAAAAATTAATGCCGCACACTGTATACCCGTCTTTTATAAGTATGTTGATTTAACCTAAATAAACATGGAAGTATTCATCAAAAACTAATAGCAATTTATTTATTTAGGGGAAGAGGAATGTGTGCTAACATACATAATTATGATCCTTTAAATTATGTTCCATAAATCAAACAAAGAAAATAGTTTATTTTTTCTCTTGCACATATATTTTACCCACATTTATGTACATTGCATATACAAAATCAAAATAATTATATATATAATTATAATTATATATATAAGTAGGATATGATAATTATCATTTATGATAATTGAAAAAATGCATTGATGTGTTTACATGTTTACTTACTTATTGTTCTACTTTCAGATTTTATCAAAACGTACGTAATTAATCAATTTACAGCGCTGACAAGTTAATAGATGTGTCACAGCAGTTCGTGTTTGATCAAAGAAACATTTGCTAACAACATTAGAACATTCAAATTGTATTTGACGTAAGATGTTGCAGGGAAGTCTGACAATTTATATAGAGTTACTAGCTGACACGGCAAACGTTGTTTTGTAATATATAAAAAACTTCTACTAGCAGGCAGACCTACTTTATTAAGAGTTCGTATACACTGACAAAGTCGTATAATTAATCGGTTTAATACTGTCACCTTAATAACATGACTACAACAGTCACGTTATTAAGGTGACAGTATTAAACCGTATAGAGATCCTAGTCATTTTCTACTTTGACTCTCAAATGATAAGGCTGATCGCTCAATATATCGTACAGATTAATTATACGACAACAACCCATAATGTCCCACTACTGCTGGGCTCGGGTCTCCTCTCAGGAGAAGGTTAAGGAACGTAAATCTTGCCGTTGGATGTTTTGAAGCCCCCCGAAGGCCTCTAACTAAGCTTCACGACTGACGACAACCTGACCTCCGAATCGCGGAGACGCTCATGGTAACATGCCACTAGCGGTCACCCATCCAGGTACTGACCGCGCCATCGTTGCTTACCCTCGGTGATTGTTTCTAATCACCGCGTGCAACTGAGTTATGAGCGCCTTAATAAATAGCGCCTAAATAACGTGACTATTTGATAATAATTACACAGGACACACACACGGCTGTCTGATTCCTTAACAGACCGAGACTGTGATATGTCGTCTGTCGACAAACTTACTGATATATTTTAAAATATGTACATAACATAGATAAGTTAACCAAATGTAACAGAACGAATGCTTGTACTCGTCGCACAACATTTTTTTTGCGTTCGGCTTGGTGATCATGATCACATCTAACGATTAGTCTAGCGACTAGTCTACGGGTACTCTATTTATCATTGCTCGGTTCAAAATTAAACTATAAAAGAACAACAAACAAACAGAGTAAAAGGTAATCATCCACATTTAATAGTAATAAAAATATATCAACTTTTTTCGGACAACTGACACAACGAAATGTAGTCGCAAACTAAACAGTACTATGGTTACAAGACATCTGATGTAAATACATATATACTATTTTTGTAAATACATATATATTATACAAAAAAAGGAAACCAATATTTGTAGATCATACAAACATTTGATTCGATCCCGGAATAGAATCGGAGATCTCAAGTACAGCAGTCGCAAACGTTACCACTGTTCCTCCGAGGCAGTCAAGTGTCCAGTCAAGTCAATTAGAGTAATATAAATATTTTTGGGCCGTTAAATAAAATGAAATGAAATGTATGAGAAATTCTTTAATGGTTATACCGAATAATTTCGATTAAATATTTCAATAACATTTTCTCTATAGTACAATATTTTTACAGTTGGTCTATTTCTACGTACGTCTATATATATTTACAGAGCGCTCTCCGTACGGAGCGGTGACTAACGAAAATAACGTTTATAAATAATCGACAACAGTCATCGTAAACACAAATTTTATATCTTCTTAATTCGCAATAGCTAGAGGAACTTTGCTGGAAATTCTTTCAACGCTATTTTATTTGGAATTTTGAGATAACGGCGATTTAAGATACAATACCAACTGAAAACTGTTATAGTGCACCCATCAACACGAATCTAGCCCTCTTAGCTAAGTTGCATCATACAAACGTTTATAGAAAAGTAACAAATGTATAGGAATGTCACCAAAACACGTGTTTAAATGAAATATTGGCCAATAAAGGGCTTTTATTTTTTTTTATTTCAAGCTTGTTATATTTTTTGTAGTGTTTCTTTAAATAGTAATCTTTAATAAAACTAATTGAAACATTTTTTAAATCCTTTCACAAACAAAGACGCCATCACACCTTGCATACAGTGATCAATGTGTCGGAATAATAATATAATCTTATTTTACTAGCTGCGACCCCAGTGTTACCCGCGGTAAAAATTATACCTTTCGAACCAGTTAAAATAAAGTAGCCAAAAATACTCTTTATGATATCAGCTATCTGGCAGTGAAAGTAGTTAAGGTTACTCTTTATAATATCAGCTATCTGCCAGTGAAAGTCCAATCAAAATCAGTCTAACCATTCGACAGAAGAGCCGGAACAAACATACAGGCAGGCAAAAATTTTCAAAATTGATCTTTTCATGTAAATATATACGTAAATACTTTTATACGCAATTAGTGAAAAGTTGTTAATTTGAAATTACAGACAGTTATTTCAATTTCATTTATTTGTATAGAAATTCAATTAAGAAATTCTGTTCCACAATTTCCAATTCGCACAAAGGCAACATCTTTGAACGCTTTCGAAGTACATGCAGGGTATTGGAATCTTTTCCGAACGCCCACTTCGTACATCTTTGAAAATGGCGTCTTTGGTAAAATTTAATTTTACAAATGGAAAGGTTATCGCTCGAGTCCCACATTCGTTGCGACCTGATTCGAGTAGACACTACAAAGAAATGTCAATCCAAGGTAGCTGATACAATTTATTCCTTTGTTGACAACTGACAGGATTATAATTGTATTACATTTGTCTGTCTGAACTGGTCTGAACCCCCGTGCCTCGGAGATCACATTGTGGCGACTTCCATATACAACGTAAAAACAAGAAACACACTACAATGCCATCTACCGAAGATACGTCGAACTAAGGAGTCGATTGTGTCAATTAACCATCCCATCGCATAATGAGAGAGAGGAACGTAGAGTGCACAGGTATTTGCCCTCACACTTGTCTACTATATTATATATCCTGCTTAGTTGAGACTTGCCGCCGTGGCCTTAATCTGCTAGGAGAACATTAGGACATTGTATTGATTTTTGAGAATTTTTAATATAATTACGTCATAATAAGTACTACTTCCAATTATATTTAGGTCAAGTGCAATGCGTAACTTCCTCTAGTAACTCCTTTTTCTAAATTTTCAAAAAGGGAGCTTACAGATGGGCAGCTCTCTGTGAATCTACAGTATATATATGGCGACAGTCAATTACCATCTTCCTAAGTAGAAACTGATGTCCAGCAATGACTATTAACAGTTGTTGATGATGATGAAAGGGGAATTACTCTAGTCGTTTGCCTCTTTATGCTAACGCCAGACCAAAATTAATTATATATATACATTAAACAATAAATAATTAAATATTTCGGACATTTCAACTGATAAATAAATAAATATATACTTAATAATATATAAAAACTAATAATAAATAAATATAAATACTTTTTTTGTAAATACACATATGGGCCAAAAAGTAGTATACGTAAGTTTCTTACAAATAGTTTAAAAAACATAGTATACGAGCTGGTAGTGTTAAGCTTTCTATTCTGGTTATCATGAACATCTATGACCATTGTTATTATCGTTACATCGACATTTTCACTTGAGTAAACTCGAAAAACTTTTGCAAATATTAATTCCATTTTTGTTTTTTTTTAATCAAACACTTTTATGGTTAATCAATGCACAAAGTGCGCCCTGTATACAATAGTATGAGACAAAGCTAATAAATACTGACTTAATATTTAATGGTATACTGCTGCAGTGCAATTAGAAATGTTAAATGTAGCGTCCGTACCATGCCGTGCTACGAAATTGGCTCTACGCCGTAGACTATCGTAGTCATCCGTAGCGCTGCGTTTCCGAGTTACATAAGAATTCTTTTTTTGCATAAATATAAAAGATATCCTAACTGCAGTGATGACCTCTTGACCTCGCAAACACAACACCACATGATACTTTTTAGACCCAAACCAAACTTAAACTGTACCATGTTTTAAATACTTTTATGATATATGGGCTAACAGTGTGATTGGCTGTGATATCCAATATATCCGCAGGCGATGCCGCGGTGAAAAGCTTGTCTGCAATATTTGTAGTAATAGATAGCAATTATAGTATTTTCTATAAACTCATATTAAGATGCTTAAGAATATATGTAGCAACATGAATTTAAGCATGATTTAAACTATAACAAGTAAACGACATCTAAACAAAACACTTATATTTCTTCTATTTGTATAACAATGTTTGAAAACCAATACAGGTGAAGATGTTGCTAATTCGCCTTAACTTCAAATATCGTCTGTTAAAATTTTACAGCGAAAAACCAATAGTATAGATAACTTTATATAAATACTAAAGAAATAATCGAAGTGACGTCATAGTATATGTACACGCCCGAGTTGCATCTACTTAAGATAGCCAAACGGCAAAATACCGCTCCATAATAAGGTCGGTTGAAGTCAAAGTCGGAGTCGGCGTGGAATCGTGCCGTAGTGGGAGGAGGGGAGGAGGGGTGTCAAAAGAGGGTGACAGGGAGACTCCCACAGCCCACCGTTACGGGAATGATACAGCAGTGCGACGTTGTAACAGGGACTGGGTAGACGCCTTGACGCCAAGCCGACCTTGGGTATTCTAGGTCACTGGGGATCGTCCTTATTACGCTTCCTATGAAAACGACAACTGTTATTTAAATGGGATACAATTTTTATTGTTTGAGTAACAAAAATCTGATATTTGTTATCTGTACAGCTTTATATACCTTTGTAAAGATAGTAGGTAGTTAAAATTTCGTAATAACTATGTGGGTAACATCCGAGAGAAGGAATATATCTAATACCTTTAAACGAGAAATTTTTGTATATATATATATTCTCTAAATCTCGGAAATGGCTACAACGATTTTCATGAAATTTAGCAAATCAGGGGGGCTTAAAGTGAGGTTAATCGATCTAGCCAGGATTTATTTTTAAGAAAATTTACCAAAATAAAAATACCAAATCGGACATCCAGATACTGCAATATTATATGATGATGACGCATATTTGAGAATTAAAAAGTTATCAAAAAGTAGTAAATTTCGTAAATTAATAAACGATCAGAGTGGCGCGCAATGGTAGAAGCCCATGTTCAGCAGAGGTTTGCAATAGGCTGATGATGATATGTAAGTAATCTGCCGTAGGATTTTTTAAGCCGCTTAAAGGCCTCCAACTAAGCTTTACGACTGTTACCCTACGATAACAACCGGGACCGACTGGTTAACGTGATCTCCGAATCACGGAGACGCTCATGCCACCAGCGGTCACCCATCCAGGTACTGACCGCGCCGTCGTTCCTTACCCTCCAACGGCAAGATTACGTAGCTACAACGTAGTCTTGCCAGTCCCCAACCCGCACTCGGCCAGGGTGTAGACATATGGCCTTTTCCCTCTCCTTTGAGTAGACCTGAGCCCAGCAGTAGGACATTATGGGTTGTGGATTGATTGATTGATATGTACACTGTCAGATATACTTCCACGCGTTGACATAGCATATTCTAAATTTAGTTATGGTAAGTTTCAGAAACGTATCAACACAACATACCTATTGACAAACGTATCCGTCCTTCATCATTTGTATTGACTGGGTCCTGTGTAATTTATTCAGACTTACATACGATAATAGTAATTCATTCAGGTATACGTGCATAGGTTTTGAGATAGGAAGTGCATAATGTTGAGAAAATTAATTAAGTAATATAAATTTGAAATTAACTATGCCCGTCTATTACGCTTTTATGCCTAAACTACTGCACTGCTTTTAATGAAAATAAGCATTTAGATACTTGGATTCTTGACGAAGGACATATGATACTTTTTATCGCGATAGCTAAAATACATGCGGGACGCGGGCAAAATATTTTAGTTATTTTAGGATCGTTAGTCCACTGGATGTTGTTTGTAGTGTTTATTCTGACTGCTAAGCTGGGGTTATGGATTCAGTTCCAATCCACAACAAATAATTGCGTGATAAGCATCATCTGTTTCGTGCCTCCGTGTATTTTACGTCTGATGTGTTTGTATTTAGAAATATATTGACAGATTACCACCGTCCACCGCAATTTGAGATCAGGTGGCCGTGTTTGAGATACGTTAAGTATTTATTGTTACCAAGTTCCAGGACGTGCAAATTTAATAGCAAAGACTATTTGTTAAATGTTTTATTTTATGTATTTTTTATTTATTAAATTTTATTGCTCACTATTACAGTAAATATTATTACAGAGATACATATACAGAGATCAACATCGGTATTACAATAAGCGGTCATATCGCTCATAGCGATCTCTTCCATACAACCTTTGTACGGATATTATAACATGATCTTTTGTGTAGTCAGCGGTGTAATTCAATAGATTTTAATTATGAATAACATATAAAGCCACCTACATATACCTACTTACGCTAAGATGTACTATATACGTACACCTGCTATACACATATGAACATAAATAAATCCATATACAAATATAACCATGATTACCACAAAAGCACCTATATATTATAATAGTATTAGTTTTTATCATTTTTTTACGCATGAGTACACCACTCCAACATGTAGATAACATTATAGCTAAGTTAAATTTATGATACGATAATTAAAAAGGAGAACTGTAGACGCGCCAACCCACGCAGGCAAAACTTCTCTACTTATAGATATCATAAGATTTAATGAGATACATTTAAAATCTTTGCGAATTTAATTTCCAAGAGATACAAACGAGAAATAACCACGTGGGTGTCACACTCGCCTCTCCCATAATGACTTGAAAACGAGAAACGCTCTGTCCTAAGCTACTTCAAGGGCTTTGATTACATTTCATTTGAAGGAGAAGTGTTTGATGTACGAACGGTAAATTGACGAAGTTTCTTTTTGATCATTTTTGTAATTGACATTTTCTTTGAAGGATTTAGTTGGCTGTAATTGGCCTAGGTGGGGCTTTCGAGCCGAGACTATATTTAGAATTGAATATCGAATATTAAAAATATGTAGGTATGGAGTGTTTTTAGTGAGACATATTTCATCTTCACATTAAAACGCAAAAAGAATTATTTCTAACTCCCTATGAGCAAATTTGCGTCTAGAGGAATATGGAATTTGAAATACCTAAAATTTACATGTAAAGGAGTAGAAGGCTAAAATTGAAATATATTTTTATATTTTATAGATATTGTAAAACGTTAATTCAAGTTTTGAATGCGAATCCGAAATTACTTATAATTTTTTTTAATGAGACAAACTTTATGTCGCTCGAAGAGCAAGTTCCAACAGTTTCTATTAATAGTTATCTGACATAACACACTATTCATTATTACCGAATTTTTCCGTTATTAGACAGATACGTCCATGATAATCGATCTGGAAACCAACCCTCAAAATACTGTTCTACTAAATATTATGTCTTGTATTGATTATCAGCGGTACTTGAAGTTAGTCTGATGATAATAATATAATGAAATAATCCTACTCTTATTTATGACATAAAATATATCATACATTATATAAAATATAAGATCGAAATGGAGTCCATCTTTAAATATTACAGTTCCTTCAGTCCATGACATAGATATACACGTAGCGACCATTTCTATTTCTTCCATTTCACAATCGTCTGCATATCATTAAATAATATACAATTTTGAAACTAATTACTAATATTTTCCATAAATTCAGTGTATCTTTAATCATTTTCCAAAGTGGTTTTATAAAGGATAGATTATGGTTATTTAATTGTTGGTATTTAAAAATTATTATGTTTGTTACCTAGCAATACCTACACACATATAAATTATTATATACTATAAGAGATACAACTATATTCGATAGGATGTAATAAAACATCTCACATCATGCGCATTTTTTGTTCTACCTATCAGAATAATTGTGGATTTAAAAATAAAATGACTGGCTCTGGGCTAAAAACATTTACCAACTTTTTTACTTTCATATCTTATCTATCATAGAGTTCTTAATTGGTTTTTATATTAAAAGAGAGATTGAAACGTCTGGTCAGAAACTGGTGCTCTTAACAACAGTTTTTATTTTCATGTAAACCAGTTAAATGTGAAGAGTATTGATAGCATAATATAAATAGTAACCCATTATTACTAATGGTCGTATTTTAACTATAATTCATTTAACAATTTTAGTAGCTTTCGGTCATCCTGCTCCATATACAAACTTGAACTATGCCTAATTTTATACTCCTCGTTAGCATAATTTTCGTGAAAAGGAGTATAAGGTTTTTGCTTCACGTATTAATATATAGATCTTACGATAGCTGTAGTCCACTCAGTCACATCTTCCTTCCTTCCTATCTGCAACATTATTTCACTTTTATTTCTCTTTATTTCAAGGTCTTGCATCCTCGCAAACGTACGGATATCTAACTCAAGCGTTTAAATGTTAGTCTCCTGCTATTGCATTAGTCGCATAACACAGCTATATTATGTGGGTATTATTATTCAAATAAAGGTTTTTTGCGTCCGCGTGAAACGTTTCTCAGCACTTCAATTTCTCGCTACAAAGATTTCTGGTTAAAAAAGACTATTTCAATCAAATAAATTTACTACAAGTTAATGAGTCTGGCGAAAAAATTGATGATTAAAACTGTTTTTTTATATGTAACATTTTCTTAGACTTGATGACGTTGCAAAATATTTCAAATATTTCCAATTTGAAATATTTTGCAACGTCATTCAGTATACAAATTTAAAAGGTTAAAACTCATAAACTGATTACTGAATCAGTTTATGAGTTTTGACGTTTCTGCCTTAATATATTTGAACACATGTTTACCTACATAATCAACAATGAGTTAAGCTCGCATTTGTATATACCATTCTTCTCATGAGTGTTAGTTTATATACTAAGTTAACAAAAATAGATAGTTGTACAAATAAAGTTTTTGTAATGGTAAATAATCAATATCTACCATCAAGTATTTTAAAATATTTTACAAATACAAATCACCAAATGCATCTAAATGGAACGACAATTTTGTTTGTTTACTTTATATTTTTACGACTTTTAATTATTTGATATGTATGGTTATAAAGAAAATTGTATGACAAATACACACAGCAAAAGAAGCATTAAAAATATTACAGGATTTTTAGAGTTAGTTCATACAACAATTAAAGTTATAAACTTAAGCATCTTGGCGTAAGCTGAGTTATGTAGTGATTCGTTAAGGTAACAATGCCTTGTAAGAGGTTGGACGTAGTTTTTTGCGCGAATATAGGGCATCCCTTCCATATAAGCTCGACATCGTGATGACGTCAAGCGGATCTACGGCAGCGTTACTTCGAGCTGGCAACAGGGAAATCAGATATCTTGCGACTCTTTATTCATCTCAATTTATTCAATTATATATATTGTATAAAGTGAGATGAATAGAGTAGTAATAACACGCGGTAATTGAAAAAACAGATCACAAGTAATTTCTTTCTTGTTTTTCACCAACCCATTCCCAGCCAATTCAAATTTTAGAGCAAGGCACTTGTTTCTATTGCAAGTTCATAGGTAGCGGTATTTACTTACTATAAGGTCACCACCGCCATAAATTAAACTTAAATTTATTTCGCACGCCTCTTCTTAACTAGAAGGTTTTTGGCTTGCTGTACCACGCTGGCCAGATGGATATAGGGTATATTTCAAGTTTTCTTCCACTTGTA
Source organism: Hyphantria cunea (assembly GCA_003709505.1). Taxonomy (NCBI): domain Eukaryota; kingdom Metazoa; phylum Arthropoda; class Insecta; order Lepidoptera; family Erebidae; genus Hyphantria; species Hyphantria cunea. Next base: position 64,609 of record PKRV01002220.1, on the reverse strand, counting down.
GTGATGTTGTCCTGTATAGTCCGCTCCTTTAGTTACCACTTATAATGTAAGAGTACTGCGTAACCACGCTGACAGTTACTATCATAGGTCACTGTTAATACCAGTTCTGTTCAAATATTTTATGCATTGCTTTGGATGTCCCTGCCTACTCCCGCTCAATACAGTGGATTTACAAAAAGAAATGTATCTTTGTTCGTATTCTAACCAAATCAACTAACCAAAACCAATTTCCTAATATAAATAATAAAACAGCACAACAATCTAAAATTGCAGATGACATTGCAATTTCTAATGTTCGTGGTACTGCTTATTTTGTATGCAACTAGTTTCTCGCTCTAGAAACAATAGCAAAGCAATAGCAAATAAGAACATTTTAAAAATGCATAAATACTACCAGTTCCCTACTAAAACAAATTTGATCTGCTAACCTGTTTCTCCACGGACAGCTCCTAGTTTTATTTTTCTACATTTGTGTTATGCTTAGGTCGGACTTCGCAATTTTCTTTCAATAAAAAATTTGTAAACTAAATTGACAACAAATAGTTTAAGCTTTTTATATCACGGTCACCACCCTGATGCCACGTTTGATATTAGGATATAAAATGCTGTTATACACATGCCCAGTTAAAGTTGGAAGTAAAATTAAAAAGTCGTGTACTCAAATGATACTGCTTGCTGACTAATATACACACTAGATAATACCCACAACTCTGTCTGTATATATGTCCGTTATTACGGCAGGAAGTAGCCTATCTTCTTCTTCGAGAATCAAAATATCTCCATGTCAAATTACATTTAAAACGGCAGCCGTTAAGCCGCGTAGGCATATCAAACAGACAGACAGACGGAGTTACTTTTGAATTTACAATATTAGTACGGCTTTCACTTTTTGTGTGTGTAGACTGTTTCAAGGATTCTTTACTCCTCTAAAAGAGAATTAATGCCATTGATATTCTGCTACAAAAAAATGTGGAAAGTAAATGAAACCTATGTCTAGATTCAATTAATTAATTCAACTACAAAGTCCGAATTGACAAGACGACTGTCCCCATCGAGAAAAGCCTGAACTAAATTAAACGTCTCCAAAATATGTACATTGTTATATTTGATAAATGATATCTATGCTGACCGTACTATCATTGCTTTGCTGTAAAATAATCATTATTGTATAGGAAAGGATATCATTTGTACCAATATCGGTGTGAAGGTTAAAATCACTTAATAACACATATTAATGGATATATTTTACGAAATATTGTGAACCGTCTATGTTGCTTTAACGCCTATAAATACCCGCATCCAAAACTAAAGTGCACAGTAAATTTTTGAGCTCATATGGTACAACAATTGCGATGTGAATACCGTTAAAACATTTTCAGTGTTATGTGACATTTTTAAAACTTGCCTCGTATCTAAGTAAAACTTAATTTCTGATCAGTTTCTTATTACGTGAAGATAATTTTTATTCTGATATATGATGATATAAAATTTTAATGTACTTCCATTATTTGCAATCTGTACTAGTTTTTACCATTCCATTCATTCGTTCGTATATTTTTCTATTGGTAAAGAATTTGAATTCGGAAATTTCGAAATAGGTTCTGTTGATTCAGAGTTACATATAATTAATTAGTTAATATTTTTCATTTTATTTATATAGTTACTTTTTTTGTAGTTAGTACTTTGTTTTAGTCTTTGTTCTTTAAACTGTATACATTTTAAAGAAAAATGTCTAAAACAAAGTAAACTTTCCTAACTTCTAATGTTAATGTTATTTAGTTCCTGTACACATATCGTGAAGCTCTATAATTGGCTTAAGAATCTATATAACATGTTATTTTGTCATGTTCATTAAGAACAACCCTGTTGAGCTTTTTATTAATAAATAAAGACGAGATTATTGTCGCCTGCGGTATTCCCAGACCAATACGACCTTCAAACCTTCAAGAAAAGAGCGTTCTTCTTAAAAGTCCGGCAAACGCACTTGTGACGCCTCTGGTGTTGCGGGTGTCCATGAGCCGCGGTAATCGCTTACCATCAAGCGATACGTCTGCTCGTTTGCCTCCTAGACAATAAAAAAAAATATAACGCCTTAAATCGTTACCGCTTAATAGTATTAGTGTATACAGTAAAATTTGAAGTTGAAAGTACGATATACCACTTATAAATTGCTCGCTGAGCGATAAGTGATCGTGATTATGACTTCTGACCAATAGGATGTAGTTGTGATCATGCTTATAGGTAACTAGCTAATTCATAAAAAACTCCCGACAACATCACGAAGTAAATATCCCAGAAACAGACTGCCAAACATACGAAGGCACCGGCGAACAATTGGCAAATATCAGTGACCGTCTGTTGACTAACGAACGTATCTTCATTTATATAATACTCATTGGTCGTTGCGTTAGACTGCCGTCGGTCTCGAGTCAATAAGTCCTTGACATCAACGTTCAGCTTACGACAGCCAAGCTCGAAACCTTTGACACTGATACAGTGGAGAGGTGAATGCGGCGAGACGAGCCGGCGCGGCGCCGAGTGCCTGCCGTCATGAGCCTCTTGTTTGCACAACTCTCGTTCTATAAAAGCTCTTATAAAGCACCTAAATGAACGACAGATTACAAAAACTTTAACTGCGCCATATTACGTAAACATTGTATGTA
>PKRV01002220.1:0-61280 GCA_003709505.1 Hyphantria cunea | reverse complement strand
GTGTGTGTGTGTGTGTGTGTGTGTGTGTGTGTGTGTGTGTGTGTGTGTGTGTGTGTGTGTGTGTGTGTGTGTGTGTGTGTGAATATTGATGCGCTAATTACTAATTTCACTATAATCTTTATTAAACTACAGTGCTACTTTTTAAGTACTTCATCAAATCATGCTAAGGCTTTTAAAGCTACAAAAAATTTGTGTTGAGTACAATATTCCTTTACATAAACTATTCGACAAAATGAAACCATTTATATGATATGTATATAAATGAAACTTAATAAATATATTAGACTCTAAAATCGTCTAAAACGACGCCGAAACTTACGTTAATAAAAATATGGCATCCAGGTATGAATAGCACGTCACTAATATATCAGTTTGCCCTTCGAACTGGGGTACCAAGACATATTACCTCATTAACTAAGATTGTAGTATTTGTAAGCGCTAAGCCCGCGTATGTGGCTGGTCCGCTCCAGTTATGCAAGCAGGGCACGATGTCATGAAGGTCAGGTGGGTGCAGACTCGGGCGGCCATTATATGAATTCCACGCGCAGTTGTTATGTAATCATCTCCTATATGCTCTAGGGCATCTGGATGATCGGCATTCAATAATTCCCGGAGACTAGTCGTAGCATTCGCTTATTAAATATAAATTAATAAACTTGTGTCTTGATAAGCTGTTATGAGTGGGAATATGAAATAGGCGGTCTAAAAAAGCGCACAGATTGTTATCTGCGCTGTATCCACCTACCGCTTTATACTACTGGATATATATTCCTCATAACGCCATAAACATTCTGCTAAAAAAATTTATAGAAAGCGAATGAAACTCATTTCTAGTATCGATCACAAAGGCCAAATTTACATGATGAGTTTCCTTGCATATATCTCTTTTAGTGGCTTCATTAGTGCCTTTATATCTAAGCTACATCATAGAATATAAACAGAACAAAGGCATCATATTCCGACGTACCCCTGCGACAAACAAACACCTTCAACAATTTCATTATTAGATCTGCCAGTGGTGTGGTTTTAACCTTGTCCAGTGTCTGAGTAGCGGGAAATAGTATTATGTTATTAATTAGTTGGTGACTTAATTGATTAAAGGTAAGGTTGATTAAAAGGTGAAGTGTACACTCAGTTTCTGAACAAGAATCTCAAATAACAATAATCAAGAAGAGTAGTTTTAGAAAAACGCTTTTTTGGTTTGACCAAAGAACGTAAACTGTGTATTGTTCCTCGTTTCCTTTTTATATTAAATAGGGTCCGCCAACATGACACTATTCTACCTGGTGGTAAAGCATGATAAAAAGGCAACAGTAGTGGTCACCATACTCGTTCCAAACGTAAACGTCGATAATAAAACAATGCAGTATGTTGACCCACGCTATGGCGCCTTATTAAGATGCGTTGGCCTCATTGGGTCTCTTATCTCGCGTGTGTGCCAACGAAGCACGACAGCACGAATGTTGACATTATAGGTTGGTCTTCTATAATAGGGCCCTGATTGGACCAGCCCTTTCATTCTGAAATCAATGGTATCGAAATAAGCAGGATATTATATGTCATGCAAATGACACAAAAATTAATGAAGTTAAGTTAAATTTATAATTATCGTTATTTCTGCCCGTTTCCCAATACTATTGTAGGTTTTCGCAATATGTAACATAGCAGTCGGCTCTGGCTGACAGCCTACCACACTTTGTTACCAAAGGGCACTACAATAAAGGCGGACGAGAAGAATCGATAGCTAAATTTTTGTATGAAAAAGGATCAATGACCATATTTCTTTTCAATAAATAAATTAACTATGTGCAACGTCTTGGGTTTGCCAGAAAGACAGTAACCTAATTTTATTCTTATATCCTATCTGCTTGAGAAAAGTCCGTCAAATATATATATATATATATATATATATATATATAAATATATAGAATATATATATATATACTATGCATTAAATAAAAAGTTCTCAATTTAAAATCACAAACAGCCATTGTAATTTTATTTATTTATTAGATATATGAACTGTAGATGAAAACTCTTCAGCGAAAGTTCCAGTTGGCGGACATGATGTGTATAATCTGTGTATTGATTTACTCTCGCTCGTAATTCTGCCGCGTTGCTATATTTCTCCGTAGCCCGGTGCTCCACAACAGGCGTAGAGGACGAGGTCTTCGTATTTCTTTTATAAGGTATGCCGTATAAAGTCGAATAGGACCTTATTGCTTAGATGATAATGTTTAAAATTACTCTGTTTATGGGAAGTGACTTTGTTCCTATTTAAAATCTGATAATATGCGATAGATTACAACACCTAAAAAAGGAAAAGATTGGCAATTCTAGTTTTTGTATTTATTTTACGCGATATATTTACTATTTCTGAATCGATTAATTTTTTGCTTGAATGTTTTTCTTAAAATTGATTCAAATTATATTAAAAAACCTATTATATTGATGTTAATTATCCATATAATAATCGACATAATTTGGGCAAATAAAACCAGTATTCGAAAAGATATGACATATCATTTCGTGTGTTCTTTCACATTCTGTTAATGTAATATGGTAATGGTTGGCTACAATACATGCCCCAATATTGCAATGCGGACAAATTAATACATCAGATAAACAACAGATTTGTTCAGTGACTGTGGCACAGTGACCTATTTCTTGGCTTGGGTTAACCTCTTAGACTTGCGTTGATATTCTAAACCTTATTTCTATTTGATTACAAAAGCAGTAAACAAGTAGATTATAGTAAATTTGGAATCGTAGTTAGTTCAAATAAACGGAAGTAATGGTTAACGTAGAAATGTTGGAGTGGTAAATGTTGAGTAACCACGGGTCAAGTTTCGTATCTTCCAAGTATAATTTGTCAGCCTGGGTTATATAATGACAAAAGCTATTTATTGTAATCGGAACATCTATTCGTTATAATTAGTTGAATATTGCAGAAACTTGGATTTTCCTAGTGCTCATTATGTTTCTCTACGCTTACTGCAGGCTTATTGGCTAACTGATTCAACTTAATTACTTTAAAAAACTATAACTCCCTCCAAAAGTCGAACTACTTGGCTCAAGTAGCAGTTATAGCGATCTTTAATCTAGATCAGTGTGTGAATCGGAAGCGTCCAGTCTGCTCTGATACTCCGATGCACCACAGCATCGCGCCACTGGTGATAGCGAATACGTACATAGAGTACACACCATTTCGAGCGGTTTTGTAGGCGAGAGCAACGGTGGAAGACACGCTGCACACACGAGCAGGCTGACCCTGCAGCAGTCCATGTAAACTTACTTATGTAACTAATATCTTAGTTTAGATATTTTACATGCAAACTTTTCTACCTTTAGTAAAATTATTTAATGTGTCATGTTTTATATCGGGAACATCGAAAAGTGAACGTTTGAAAGTGAGTTACAATTCTAGGAAGCGCTAATAAGGGTAAGGAAAGCGAATGTTTTCCTGGGACGGCGATGTGTAGGGGGATGCGTGAGGCGGTGCGGGTGTGCAGCGCCGCGGCGTGGCAGGCGCGTGGCAGGCGCGGCCCGCGCCGGGCGCGATGCAGTGGTTGGCCGGTGTCGATACGCGTACGGGGAACAGCGGGTGTGGGAGCGAGGGGCGGGGAGGGCATTATGGGGAGCGCCGGGAACACGCACGCGCGCCCGCTCCAGTATTCTGCCGCCGCGCCACGGCGACACACTCGCTCGTCCGAGTTTAGCGCCCACCACGCGCTCTCCGTCGAGACCATGACTCGCCGTACTCGGTGAGGCGCCGCCGCACGCGCCCCGAATACGCATTACGTAAGGACACGTCGCTGACGACATCGCCTGCTATCGGCGGTCTTTCAACCATACATATCGAACTTTTCCCACATATAATCGACATAACATTAGCTAATAGGAGTCGTCCGCCGTCGGCGATACAATCTCGCAGATAGATCGCATTTTGGACTAGAGCTCTTAGTTCGGCGGCAAAGTTGCGCATCCAACGGGAGTGCGCGGTGCGCGAGGCGGATCGGGTTAGCGGTCGCGGTGCCGAACGGGCGTGCCGCAGTGTAGCGAGCGGCGCGATGCGACCGCGGATCCGTGCGTCTATCTAAGCCATTATGGGGACGGTTGGGGAGCAGGGCAGAGATCAAGCGTAGCGCTACACCGCGGCAGACAGAGCGTAAGGCGCAGGGTCGCGGACGCGGGCATGGCTCGCGAGTAAGGTGGCGGTCGCGGTGCGCGCCACGAGTCGGCCAGGGGGCGCCGCGGGCCAGCCGGCCTCTCCGCCGCGTCCCCGCTGCACCGCACCTGCTCCGAGCCGATGACACATTGACGTTGAGCAGCCACCATTGCTCGCATAGAGTTGGTCGAAAAATGGGGGCTGACGCCTGTCCTCAGGCCGAGGCAGGAATGCCCCCGGGCCCCGGAGGAAGGCGGGGACCAAAGGTACGTATACTTGTTTGCAGACCGTAGATAGTATATTCGTAGCGTTAATTTCTTATGATGCAGTGATATCTCTGGGGACGGAAGTTTCAACGGTCGTAAAACATTCTGCGGTTAGGATATGTCTCGTTTACGTCACGTTAGACATTGTGTCGCTGGTCGCGCTGTGCACGACGACACACGACGAGCGAGGATCGGAGCAGCTACGCATGTTGATGCGCATCCCAATGGACTACTTCGCTATGTGTTGGTGAGTGATGGTTGCCGTCAGACTATCACCTAATCTTTGGTTGGATGAATGTTATCTCTAGAATTAAACCAGTATATAATTAACATTTTATCAGGAACTGGCGAAACTGGTTTGCAGTCTAACTATACTAGTAGTAACACTAAAGTAGCGAGAGCTTTCGTCAACTATCTTCCAGTTGTGACTGTCACAGCATCGTGTTAGTGTAAAATAGCAGATGCGATGCGGCACCGCGCCAGTTACCCGTCCAAAGATACGACAACAGAGACATAATTGCTCGTTTACCGATCTCTGGGAACTGTAAAAATATCGATGATTGACGTCGTAAATGTAACTCAGTTGATGTTGTACCCTGTGGCCTGGCCTTTAAGATTACGTCTAAATTATGGCTCTCAAACTAAACCAATAAACATATTACATTACCTAGTATGAGTCACGGATAACTTAAATCGCAAGCGAGATATATAAAATATATATCCAGATAGCAAGTCATCAATGAGGGTAGCGTACAATCTAACTCACACCTCATTATTGGCGGATTACTTAAATCGCAAGCGAGACATATAAAATATATATCCAGATAGCAAGTCATCAATGAGGGTAGCGTACAATTTAACTCACACCTCATTATTGGTTAATGTCGCAACGCGACGGAGACGTCGCATCACTGTGGTAACATGCGGAGCGATGTCCAACATCCCTGCTTACAAGGATACCATACAGCACACCGTCCGAGTCGTAGCTACTACAGAGCAGATTGAATGTTGTATCATAACCAAAAGGTTTAGTTTACAATGTTTTAACACGATTTTCAATCTTTACTCAATTTGCCGTTTTTCTTTATGACCCTTTCAAATATATACTCTACTAATAAGCTTTAATAAACAATTTTTACTCTAGTAAAGATCGCAAAAGAGCTGTTGGGTCACTTAATTGTGACCATCGCCATCCATCTGCACTGAAGAGTGCATTGCCAACCTTTGAGGTCGCTCGACTTCCACCCGACACCCTTCCTGAACCAGAGAGAGGGGTGATGGGGGTTTGTCTCCTGCAACTTCAGACTGTGAAAAGTAACGAATAATTTATAAACACCCTTTTTTCTGAGACTATCGGCGCCGGGATTATAGCGGTCGAGCTGTAACATTTGTACCAGTTGTAATTTGTAGATGAAACATAAATATCATGAGCAACATTCAATCTTAACTGATTAGATCAATGATATTTTTTGATTATTTAATGAAGGGCGATAAATCGTACAATTGGCATTCAAAGTTTTTCATAAAATAAGTTTTGTATTTTAATAATCTTAATTGTTCAAAGGTGCAGCGTAGCGGTAGTTGAATGGAATCTTATTGATCATTCCAATACAATGCCTCTGTAGAGTTGCTTTTATCAGAGCGCCTCTTATAAATCTCTTAAAACCATTAGCATTGAGAACTTTTTCTGTATAAGTTTATTATAAACCGGTAAGTTTCGCACAGAGAGGTGAATAATATATGATGTTTTAAAAGTTGAGTTTGAAACACTGACGGATATACTAACTGAACTAACTGTTGTCTATGGCCGCACCTGCGTGTATGTTGGATATCGCAGAAATAATTTCTCGGGTTAGAATATAACCTATGATACCACAAATAATGTTGCTTTATGTCCAGAGATTAACCCCTACATCCTCACGCATTTATTATATTAGTTACGATATACATAAACAAAAGTGCATACGTTGTATATATATATCATGTGTGTTAAATATATTTCAACATCGTATGTTGTTTTCGCTCTGCTCATCGTATAGTAAATAGTTATAATATACTTATATTTACATACTATAAAATTAATTCTTTTCCGCTGTCTGTTATTTTGAACTACTGACCGAAAATTAATGCAGTTTTCATCAATAGATAGAGTGCTTCAAGAGAAAGGTTTATTTATATACTACATGCATATTGTGGTAGAATAAATCAGAGTATTTCAAAAACTTTGGTGCCAAGCTGGGGCGGGTCGCTAGATATAAATGAAAGAAAATTATAATAATTCAATACACGTGAATGCTCTGAAAATAACCAATAAAATTATTAAATATTCTACTACTGTGCAAAAGTAACGAGTACAATAAACGGAACGACAATAGTAACAAAGGTTCAAATCGACTCAGAGACTAACAATATTTCAAACCGAAACATGAGTACGAATATTTTGTGCACTTTTTCATTGTCCTATTGATTAATACAAACAGTATTAGTCAGAACGACGATGTACTTTATGCTGCGATGGTACAATGTACTTACTACACGCATTGCATTTCTACACAAACACGCATTGTAAGATGTTAACACGTGTACATTTTTTTGCGTATTTTTAATCTTTACCAGTAAATAAAATTTAAAAATTTGTTTGTAATTTCAAATAAACAGCTTTTTACGGAATGTGTACGAAAGTATTTACGCTACTTACATTAAAAAATCAAAAATAAAATTGTTAAAATCTTTGTCTGTCTATCTTTTTGTTACGGTTAATCTCCGGGATGACTGGATCAATTTTGATGAAACATGCACTGGCAGCCGAAAATGCAGGGAGTTACTTGCGATACATTTGAAGTAGCTTCGCCTTAATAAATGAAAGCGTCTCTTAAGATAAGATCTTACACTGAAATAAAATTACGCATTTCAAACCAGCTCATAAAGAAATGTTGGCTTCTGAAATACACAGAATTCTTAAGGGTTTTATGAATTCATTATTTACGTAGACCTATGGATCCTTTAGTAGGTAACCCAACCCAAAATATCAAAGGTTTAGTTTATTATATATGAGATACGATTGTAAGGTCAATTATTAAATAGGGTAGATGACTGTATCGTAAATAAATACCGATGTCTCTTCCATTAAAACGAACATTACAAAACATATCGAAAGATATGATTATTACGTTTATTACTTTCTATAACAAATTTTAATGAAATAAACATTGAAATATATTGCTCAATTGAGTAGTATAAAACAGTGACGTCACAAGTTTGTACTTAGTACATTTTTCATATAAAGTTATCGTTTTGACAGATGCTAACAAGTTACCAATTTGACTAAGGTGTCAACTACCCTATGAAAACACGATAGTACTAAAAAAACTTCAAAAAACGCATCCTGGAAACATGGCTGCCTCGGTGGCGCAGTGGTAGCGTACGCGACTGCTGTCCATGAGGTCTCGGGTTCGAATCCTAGGTCGGACCAAATGTTTGCATGATCTGCAAATATTTGTTTCGGAGTTTGGGTGTTTTCTATGTATAATATGTATGTATTTACAAAAAAGAAAGTATTTATGTATTCATATCAGTTGTCTAGAACCCATAATACTAGCTCTGCTTAGTTTGGGACTAGATGGCGTTGTGTGTTAGATGTCCGAAATATTTATTTATTTATTTTTTGGCTTAAATTAAAGAAATCTATACATATACTAAAATTTACGCTATTGAGACATGTAGAAAGCGTAGTAGAGGACCAACAAATCCGGTGTCGCAACTAAATTGTGTGCACTATACAGCTAACCGGCTTGATCTCAAAGACTTCTCACATTGTGATTTAGAAAATGACTAGCTACAAAAAATCATCTTTTTAAATCAGCTTTACGAGCAACTGATAATATGAATGGATTTATGTTGATAAATAAACTGCGTAATAAACACGTACGAACATAGAGATGTACATGACCCTGAGTGTCTTCGAATTATGACTGTATGATCCTCGTTTTAAGATAATAATTAATACGACACACAAATCAAGATAACTTGATTGATCCTTTGCACTGTCTAGCAGAGTAGTAATCCGCCGCATTCTAGACATATTTGCAAGACAAAAATAAAAATTAATGTGGTATGGGCGCTCAACTTCGCGAATCCGGCTCGTGTGCTCCCATTCATCTGTTAGCTTTTGTTTGTTTCTTTTACAAACGTTCGTTTATATACATCGTCTTATTCTATATTTATTCTCTTTTATTTTGAAGCGGGAACGTAAGCTATAAAGCTTACGTTCCCTCCCTCGTCACTTTGGCGCTTTCCCGCAATCCAGTCGTGATTTCTCGTTCGTTTAATTTTTCATGTCTTCAATAAATGTATGCGTTATGAAAAAAATAATATTTCGGCGACGAATGCATTTTCACGATGCAGATTTAATACCGCAAAGTAATTTAAAAAGTAAATCTTTCTAAAATTCTAAGGTAAGGTAAAGTAAAAAATTAAGAAAAAGCCATAAACATAGTGTGTTAGATGTCCGAAATATTTATTATTATTATTCATATATTAATATATAAAGCAAAAACTTTTTAAATAAAACCAGGAGTGATACCACGGTTCCACATAAAACCGGTATGAAACAGCACTTACACTGTGTTTTACCGAACGTGTAAGGATACCCCTCCCACCCTTAAGGCTGACAACGCACTTTGACGCCTCTGGTGTTGTGGGTGTGCGATGCTAGTTTGCTACCATGCCATAAAAAAAAGTATGATAACGGAAGAGTATGTAATTTGGCACAGCTAAAGTTTATGTGGGGGAGGAATGCAGAAAACTAAATAAATAAATCAATTATGGTTGATGTTGATGATATGATAATTGGGTGACAACTCCAACAAGTATACAATTCTCATGTCACGTTGGCGCTTTCTTTTCTTTTGTTTTTTTTTTTAATCTGTGCTTTGCGGGCCTGCCTAAGATAGACTAGTGAACATCATGTTCAGACCAATAGGAGCCGAAGATGATTAGAAAGAGACTAGGATGAAGTTGCTTGGTCAGGTCAGTTTTACTTAAATATCACATAAATATAAAATTCTGGTGTCCCAGTGTTTGTTACCAAACTCTTCTGAAACAGCTAGACCGATTTTTATAAAATATTGTGTGCATATCGAGTAGGTTTGAGAGTCGGCCAACATCTATTTTTCATATCCCTAAATGAAAAGGGTGATCCCTCAATATTTGTTTGTCATTTTTTTATATATATGGCAAAACAACGTTTTCCGGGTCAGCTAGTTTCATAATATATTTTACATATATTGTATAGACAAATTATACCTAGATACAGAAATAATGACTGCTCGGATAGCATAGCGGTAAAGGCGCTTGCCACGCCGTTTTCTATTGTGCTGAGTGCTGTGGGTTCATGGGAAAACTCTTTGGGTCACATACACATCCACAATTTGTTCTTCTAAGTCTGAGTGTTCTCTGTAAATTATGTTTCAGTTACTGTTTCTGTTGATTATAAAGTCCCCTGCGACTTAGAATTTATAATGCGGGAGTTGTCCTTTAAAAAAATAAAACAAAAATTATGTGGCTCACACAGTTATTATCCTGGTTTAAAATAGAACCCGCCACCTTCGACATATCAGTCTAGGCCCTAATCTCTAGATAAACAGGCTAATGGTGTAGCAACATTATGTTTAAATCACATACTAAGTACTGAAATAACGAAAATGGTTGGTAGTAGAAAGAGACTAAACATGCATTTAGTTTTACATTAAATATATATATACCTTTGCCTCTCCATAGACGGGAGTCGGACGAATAGGTAAAGTATTTGTTTCACGTTAACCGACTCATTTTATTGATGTTGTCTTGTGTAACTGCGTTTACTCTCCTTTTCCATATATTCGATATAATCAAAGAACGGTTCTTTGATTAGAAAATAAATATAAATGCAGCTCCATAATTTGTATGAAAACGCAATAATAACGAGCATTCCTGGTTTCCTGGTTAATTAATATTAATTAAGTACTTGCCCAACATCTATTGTTTCCAGAATACAATAACTGCATGTTACTACATCCTACAAATGACACAGCGAGGCGCAAAGCTTTACACATTACAATATTCCTAGCTCAGTCTCAGAATTCAACTCTAGTTGGAAACTCTGTCTGGAATACAAAAGGCTTTGGAAATAATGTAACACGATGCTCTTACAAAATTCGTATTTAATGTTGGAATCTAAATTTCGAAGAAGAAAAATTTCGGTTTACGAAAACAATGGTAGTGGAGCAACTACATTTGGGTCACCTTGTAGCTACGTAATTTTAAAATGTATTGTCACTATCAAGAGTGAACAAAATTGAATTTATTATAAAACATAAATTGTCAATAATGTTTTATGTGTTGAAAATCTTGAGTGCTGCATATACTTGCATATTTCAGCTCATAACATATATTGCGCTCTAAGGTCTTCTTCTCTTTCCTTCAATTATTTTCATGAAAACTGCCTATAAAAATTCGACATGTAATCTTTTCCTTAAGATCTATACAGTCTAGACAAACAGAGGAGATTTGGTGCATTTAAGCTAATACTCGGTACCTCGATTACTCGTTCAAATGCACCAAAGCAACGTGACCCTTGCCATTCGCTCTTCACCATGTATTTTAATTAGCTGCAGCAGAGACACGTGTAATCTACACTTAATATTCAACTGCAGATATGAATTTTAGCTTTGAGATTTATTTACAAAAGTTGCGCTCTTGGTACCTATTGTCCAGATTATTCTGAATGTCCGTCGTATCACAAAAAACAATAAGTGATCTATAGGTTTCTTTATGTATCCTACAAGTGTTAGTGTAGGCTATAATTATAGCTTCCAATATCTACGATCACATAGCGTCCTTACATTTAAAAGCTTGCAGTTGGTACCGTCTGGCCATAACCAAGGATTTCTTTGAATCTTGTAAAATTAGGATCTCGGTTCACACTCAACATACTGTATTTCAGATTAGTTTTTAATTTTCACTTTGTTTAACAAAATAATCTTTACTATTTGTTCTGCTATATTATAAAATATTTTGCAGCAGTTGATCAACTGTTGAAACTGTCATTTTGAATTTTTTTTCACATTTATTTAATTGTTTCATACTTAATAATAAAAAATTTCAATTAATAAAATAGGCAGACAAATTTGACTAGTTGATAGTAAAAGTTTGATGGCAAAAGTTATGAACGCAAATGAAACCATCATCCGGATCGAAAGTACTCGACAAGAAGTTATGCGGTTAAATTTTTTAAGTGAAATTTATAGACTTAAACAACAAAAGGGTGGATTTGGTAATAGTTATCTTACAAAAATACGTCTTATGAGATGAGTATTCCCTATGAGATAGACATATTGAGATACAAGAATGTGTCTCAATCATTAAAGGTTCATTGGGTATACTTTGTGTCCGTTTCATGTATGTTTGTAGAGATCCCAGCGACACAGGAATTTATATTCCTAATGCGGGAGTTGTCTTTTTAAAAAATAAAACAAAAATAAAATATAGAAATAAAACTTAAAAATCATACAGGGTTATCGGGCAAAAGAATGACATGTTCCAGTGGCGTACAAAAGTGGCGATCCTCATTTCAAAAAGAAATGAATAAAAGTGTTAACTAACTCTAACTAGACTAAACTCTAAAAAGTGTTAAGATCATGATAAACGTATCCTTTATTTCTTAATTTTTCACCTTCAGACACAGTACTTTCTCTTCAAACTTAAACAGTACAAAATGGTAATATGCTTCCAAATAAATATATAAAAAATTAAATATTTTAATAATAATTCATAATCTCCTTCTTTTCTCTTACAAATTACAAATTCGTAATCTTTATAAAAATTATATCATTAAAACTTAAAAAAAAACATCCTATAAAACATTTCAAATGAAGTTAATCTTCACACACTCAATTCTTACAAGTACACGTACCATTTTGTGATGACTAAAGAGACTAGCGGCTAAATCAAATATTAGGAGACTGCATGTCGAACCTCTTTGTGTTAAGGTCCTGTTTGTGTCCCTGATCCGTTTATACTCGGTCTAGGTTTCTAAGAGGAAAATTATTTGGTTGGAATATTGAATCCTGTGGTATTAGCGAGACTGAATCTTCATATTTTATTTTATCAATACCGTTACCATACCATAACCTTTATATATGAGTTATAATATGCATCTAATCACCTCAAAATTATATTGAAAGTAGGTAGTGTACTGAATTGTGTCACTTTTCATGCGAATCTTGTTTAGTCAACACAGTCTTTTTATACATTCTAGCCGACCCGTTCCCACTTTGTTGGGCGTTAACCGTCCGCTTTATTCGACTTGATTCACAAATATTAATTCAAAACTTATTTTTTGTTCAATTATTATATTATGTGTCCTTTGTCACTACTGAATAGTATCGTTATATGTTAGTAAAAAAAATTCAGGATCGGATCAGTACTTTCGAAGACTACCCCCCACAATCACTCAAACAAAATTAGAAACTTTATCTCTTTATAATATTATTACTGATATAGATATATAAACCATTAAAGTTTTCAGTACCTTGATTCAATATTTTATTATATTCTTAGTTTAAATTACTACACACACACTACACACTACAATACACTAGATTTACAAATAAACCTAGGTATTTTACCACCACGCCGTCTTAAATTTTTACTTGTGCTTGTTGACTTTGAACCTCGGTCGGAGGTCTATCATTGTGATTTGAATCTCATTCAATTTAACAGAAAAAGTGTATGTATATGTGATAGTAAAGGTGCTTTAGGCAAATCATTTTTAGTTAAGACTGAAAATCAATAAATTTATTTGATGATATTATAATTAGGTTACTAGATCCAAACATCTCTTAAGTACCAACAAACTGATTTAATTTTGTAAGCCTCACCGCTCTCACTCGTAGATTAAACTAAATCCAGGCCAAGCATTAACCACAAGGCCGACATCCCCACAAGTACCACCCATTCTCTGCCTGAAATGATATCGACACAGGCGCATAAACGACCCGATAAATGCTTGTCTTCCTCTCAAACAAAACTAAATCATCTTTTTGTTTGAGTACGAAAACTATATGATAATTATTGGTATGGTGGAACATACACGCTTTAACACTTCACCGCTGAAATCCACTTATTATTACATACTATTTGTACTGAACACATGGTTTTTAATATTCCTTACATTATGATACGAAGATTTGTCTTCGAGCGCGCTAAGATCCGCCGCTGAAGTCTGTCAGGAGCCGGCCTTATCTGTGTTCTTAGAAAGCTTTTATGTGTCAACAATAGTGAGACTTTTTACACAATATTATGTTTTTATTCATATTCAAGGCTAGGGAACAACCAAGCTCGTTGTTGCTAAGAATAAACAAATTTTTACCGTACGAATACACTTTGAACACCCCTGATTCCAGTTTGAGTACAAAATATTAAGTTAACAGTACGTACTAAAAACATTTATTAAATAGCAACATTTAAAGTCGTTTGGCATTGTGAACTGACATTCACTATCGTTAATAATAAACCTATCGGCACCGTAAGATAGGAGCTATTGATATATGAATAAGTAGGGCCATCAGCAACAGTACCTTCAGCAGTGCCCATCAAAGTGATTGAAATTATAACAACATTGATGTTTTGAAACTCGTTCAAATGGAATTTTGCTAGAGACATGATTGGTTGTATTTCAAAGATCAGAACCTAGGTTGCTAAATTTGTACTAAGGTACCGGCAAATTTAGATTTAAAAAAATATGGCTGCTAAAGTATGGCTTAATTGTAAGATGTGTGTAGGTAGTTGAGCTCGACTGGAGCGTTACTATCCTCTCACAGAATATGAACCTAAACTGACGGTATTCGTTCTGTCGTGTTTCGTGGGTGAGTGAGAATCCGGAAACTCATTGATGCAGCGGTGACAGTTATCAGAAATCCGTCGAAACGGTGGGACTAGACGACCACTTTCAGAAGGGTACGAGGGCGCATCACGAGTTTTGTCTGATCTTTCAGGACTGACCATGTGGGTCGAATTGTTCACGCATTCACGCTCTCACGTGACCTCTCCAGCTAGTTATTCAGCTCATGAAAATGCCAGTCATATCGAACCAAGCGCCCACGTTGCTGGACCTGTTGCGTCCACCGTGGTACCTCTTGATATCCTACCACGAGTGTAAATGCAATTATAGTACTCCTTGTCTGTTTCTGGGCTTTCGCGAGAAAGCAAAATAAATTGACATCGAAAGTTATATTTTTATATCGTTATCTCTTTATAATTTTATTTGCATGGCCATTGAAATATACCACCCACGCTCTCACTAATACTATTAACTGACGTTCGACTTATGCTAGGAAAATATAATTTTGCAAATATGTACTATAAATCAAAATAAATTAATGTAACTACGAGAGAATATTGTATCTGAGTATCTCACTTTGATATACAGTAGTTCTATAGTAAAAAAAATGCATTTATTAAAAAGTTAGATATTTCTGTAGGACGACTGATATTCCGACAATACTCTTAGGCTTGTAATTTCTTTTAACAAATCTGAATTTCAACTGTAATATATAAAAAAATATACTTCCTATAAAATTATTTAACTGATATATTATAAAAATCTTGTTTGCAATAGCTGTGGTTTGTGGTTTTAACTAATCCGTGTGTATATTTATTGGCTTATCTGTGAAACAACTGGACCGGTTTTAATGAAACCTTGGAGACATGCCGGCTACCGACCGGCATTGAACGAAGCACCGTCAGTGTGCCTAAATTTAAATGTGTCAAGTAGAGAAAGCGCTAACGTTGCGTAATGTACTAAATTAACTCAAGGTGCATTCGACATTTCTATCAAAAGAGTATTTTATAATTAGTATTTTTGGATACAGACACCGTTTCGCCTCAAAGCGGTAAGCGGTTACCACAAGTAGCACACTACACCAATTCCCTCAATGCCAAGGTCTTCCGCCGGTTGCAATGTCTAACAAATGTTGAACGATGTACAAACTCAGACTGTATTTTTAAACTTAACACTTTATATCCAACTAAAGATAAAATAAAACTACAAACAGCATATTGTTAATCCGAATGCAATGGACAATTTAACTAACTACGACCACGAGTTTCAAGATCAATGTGTTGTTCAACAAACGACTGTACAAAACCACATAGGAACATGATAACTTGTCATTTTCCTATGAATGCTTTGTTATAATTAAAAACACATTTCCTGTAAACTATTTAATTAGGTATCCTGCTTGTGGAGCGAGATGCAATTTGTCATCTCCGCAGTTGCCGCCTACGCGAGCTTGTTTCTATTTATTATGATTTACCAATCCAACGGTACGTTGAACACTCGTCTATTTATAAAACAACCTTATTTTAGAGGTTGCCTGAAAACTCACTTTGTTAATGCGCAAACGCACAAACATAGTTGTTGAATAGAAAATTCGTATGATTTGTGTTTTGGTTGACATTCGGCTGAGATATTATCACTATTAGAATACCAGACAGCGTTGTTATTAAAACGAAATTGTTATTTGTAGGTCACGGGTACCCATTCCAGATTGTGCTAAATGTATCATACAATTTTTTTTAAACTTTTGATTATCTTTTTGTATAGGTCGACAGTTTAAACATAAAATTTTATTTTTCCTAATTCGCTAAGGTTTCATTCCTCAATCTTCTGAATCTTCATGATAAAATTATTAATGAACTCATGCAATAAAAGGAATGCTTCACGAAGGAAGGGTTTCGTACCAATAACTACACATTTCAAGCATCTACCTTTTGCCACTACCAATGTCTAGCAAAAACGAGCAAAATATCACGTTTATTGTATGGGAATATAATAAATATGATTTTTAATGAAGTCGTAGTAACGGGTATGGAACCCTAACAATGAGGCTTACATATTTATTGATATCGAATATATGCCTTTAAACTATTTTAATATTAGGTATGGCAGCCTTGATCTCTAAAAAGCCCTTGATCTCACTGGCTAAGAGCGTGTGGATTGCTTTTTTGTTATGACAGCTGGTAAATTTCATTGTCGAGGAAGCTTAATGAACATAAATTTAACAAACACACTTTGACACGATCTCCTTGAAAAGATTAACCTTTGCTTGCTTCAAATATTTCCTGACTAGCTTAGTATCAAGTCTTCTTTTTGGACATAAAACTGCTTTTTCTTTAAACCGTATTAATTAGTTTATAAATCAGTCTATAATGATACCGGCTAGAACGTTGAACTATCTACGAATGGTAGGCTTAAAAACTGCAATTCTATAATGATTGTTTTCTTAACACCGTTGAGTTCTTGCAATCTTCACGCTTCCACATACATAAGTTGTACATACACAAGTTAGATGTGACCAAAAAATTTATAGAAACAACAAAATCGTTGTATTAGAAACTATACACAATCAAGTAATCAATAAGAAAAATATCAGTAATTTCCAGTAATATTCTTTCATAAATCAAAGTATCCCTTATGCTGCGAGAATTTAAGATCACTGATATTGACATAATGTGAATATTTTATTTGGCTTTTATTATATATTAGCCTGCCAAAATGACTCGAAAAGCATGAGCGGAGCCCACCCTATGCAATCAAAAAAGTAAAAACGTATTGAGATCTTTTATTTAATTCTTAGGACAAAATTATATTATTTCACTACCAATATATACAAATTCAATTACGCATGTAGTTAATATTAAATACGTATTTTACATTTTTTCAACTATAATTTTGCTCTACTCACGAAATGGCCAAGATATTAGACTTAAAGAGTAGATAATTAAGAGAATATTTAAATTAAATTAATTATCTAAACGTGATAGATTTTTTAACAAGAACGGTATCTAAATATTGTTATATTGTTAGTACCGGTAAATTGTGCGGTGTAAGCAAAGGCTCTAGCAGGTCAGGGTCGCGCACCTGTAACTTCAACTGGTTGCTGCCCAGATGTCCGAGACCGCAAACAATATTAATATTAAATTAGTTCTAATTAGTAGATATTGTTTAAAGTGTTTNAGTGTATAAAGTATTGCAAAATACTTATTTATTATTTCATTAAAACTACTGATAGTGCACAGTGCAATCACTTACTGGTCTGAAATAAACAATATATTTATTATTTATGCGTCATTAAAAGTACGTCGCTCATAGTGTAACTTAATTACACAGTACAATAATATAATAAAAAATGCATCGAAGTTTAAACACTTAACACCATCAAGGTCGAGCCCCTATAGAATAAGTAATAATTAGCAAAGCGATACAAACGCGTCACTTGACATTGAGTGCAACCTGCACCATACTGCTTACTCGATATTACTAGAAATTACTTCCTAAGATTTCACAAAACACACAGCTAGCTATTTTACTTATAAAACGACAAGGTAGCATAGGTACTTAGTTCGTGGGTAGTGTCGAGAGCCTTTGGCAGGGGGGTGGGGTGGTGCTATCAGAGGCTCGAGAGCAGTTAGTCTATCGAGATCGTCCGCCAAGTTAACACCGCTTAGCCAAGCGGCGGGGCTCGGTGGCGAACATGGAGATGTGCGAGTACTCCGACGACATCAACCACTCACCTTACCGTCAAAATCAATTGTGAGTTTTGGCAATTTTAAACTGCGCAGTAATTGCATTGTTCCTGGTGTTACATTTTACTTTGTTAATTATTTTTCAGTCTTAGTTTTTTATTTGTGAATTTATTTAACAAATTTTATTATTATTTTTATATGTTAATAAAGAGTTATTATTTTTGGTGTCTGTTTTTATTTTACATATCTTTTAACTGTGTTTGAAAATATTTTTTTTTATGAATCAACTTCATTATTAAAAATTAATGAAAATCAGTAAGTTGTTTGATAAAATTAATTATTTTAATATTGTAATGATATAGTCATTTGAAAATAAATAATTAATTAACAATTAATTAATTAATTATTTCTGTTTTATTTTGTAAAATGAATTAAAATAACAAGCTCATCACTTTTGTGAACTAAAACGTTTATCAGTGCCCTAAAATTGATTAAAAACTTGTGGTGTTTTTAGAAAATATTTGTGATAATTTTGTAAGAATTCGATTTGGAAAAAAGTTTTTGGGGAAATTCGCGCGAAGCAATTATTATTTTCTTCTTATTTTAATTGACAACATTTAAGTTTCAATAAATGATTATTAACATATCTGACTTATTTTATTAACGAATTTCCGTCAATATTCGTAATAAGCCAACACTTTTGTTGAATTTTGATATTTTCATCTAAGTAAATGCGCAACATTTTAAAACAATAAGAAAAAACATATTTTTTCTGTGTATCAATTTTACACAAATAACTAACAAAAGTGTCTAGTTTTATTTAATTTAAGTGATAAGGTCGTGAGACGAATAACCCTTACAAAAATAATTTTTAATAATTTTTTGTGGAGTAATTGCAGATATGACGTATTGTTTTGTAGTTTTCACTTCTGGTAGAATTATAATGTGTTGTAAAGTCTGAAAGTCTGCAGATAACACTACATTCCTAAACTATAAACCAGAATTACAATTCTAAGCAAATTTAGCATTGTCATCATCCTTTTAGTATTATATTTTTATAATAAAGGTTTACAATATTTACTATCTCTTATAAGATCAAAATAAATATTTTTGAGATTCTACGTTTATTTTTAAACTATTGTAGTGTTACCAAAAATATTATCAGTTTGAACACCTAATCAAGTAATATATAATAAATAATGCGTCAATATATAATCTGCGTCTGCGTCAATATACATATAATCAAGTAATCGTTAAATGACCAGAATGAAGTGACAATTACAGTAAAATAATAAACATTTTTAAATCACAAACTAAACGCAATGATTTGAAATAAAGAAAATTTCATGTCTATTGGTCTGATTTCTTTTCCAATATGAGTGGATAAATCCAGATGAATTGTCAGTATTAAGCACTCGTCTATAGCTATATATCTTCTAAGAAATCAAATTCCTAAGTTCCTTTATTGAAAAGATTCGACCATAGAGGGGTTGTATTTCAAGCAATTTGAATACTTTGCAGGTAAATGAAAAATTGTAGAAACTAAATTTTACCTAACATGAGATCATTTTAATTTTGCGGAAAAAATTAAGTGTAAAAACTTAGAGTTTTTATTTCATTTCTTATTATACCGCATATTATCAAAAATATACCACCTAATTCCTTTTTACCTGAATCGCGGAAACGGCTCAAACGATTTTCATGAAATTTGTGACACATTTTGAGAAAATTTACTGAAAATCAACCTGACATCCAGGTACTTACAATAAGCTTATAGATGTATTATAAAAGTATATTAATTTAAAATGCCGCCTGTAGTAACATACCAGATTAAGTTATTTGTACAAGAAAAGCAGACAAAAATCTTTCGAGATCAGTAAATAAAAGTTTTTATGGAATCCTCATTACGCAACTCCCACCAGGCCGTTAATGTTTTACTTCGGTAATATTCATTATAAGAATTTTATATAATAGTCTCTAATTTTTATAAATTTGATTCCAATACCTAGAATTGTTGTATAACGGTTTAAAATCCTTAACAAATAATAATTTCACATTGAATCTTATCGATTTTAAGTTGAGTCTTTTTCACTGAAATTTTCAGAAAAATAACAATCTAGGAAATGCAGTTTGTCGTTTACTTGGAATTTTCTTTTGAATAGTAAAACTACTTTTAGTTGAAAGACAGGTCAGTAATTTAAGTGTCGTGTTCTTTTCTTTTAAACACTAGCTTTAAAAGTACACAATTTCTTTATGTAAACAATTTGAAAATATTTGATTTTAATTATCACTTTTTACACACTTTCAAGTTTCTTTTAAAAATCATGTAAGTATAAAAATCACATTTGAGATACATTTATAAACTAATACAACGAGGTATAAATAAATTCAACTACAAATGAGCTGTAAATAATTTAAAGAATGACGTATAACTGCTAACGAAATGGTGGGCCAGTTGTAAGTATCTAGCTCGTGATCGGCTCATCTTCGGTATCGACATCAAGTCGTCTCTAACATGAGAGCTTTTGAGAAGCGATCGACTGGATAAAGTTAAGCGGTTTAGAAAAACAACGATTTTAGGATCACTGGCGTGCGGTGAGTGCTGACGATGCGACAGCACTCACCGCTCCGACGCTTTTTACAGCACCTCCCTTGGTTAGGGTTAACATTTCGACTTGATAGAATAATTAACATTTGATGAGAGTAAATTAGAATTTTAAAATAAGTCAACATCCCATTTTTTTGACACCGGTCTCCTCGAACTTCTCCTTAATTCAGGTTCTAGTACCTTTAAATTATAAATTGTGAACTTTAAAGTACATATTTCACTTACTTTAATTGGAATTATGATCTTTCAAATACACTGTTAGCATTAAATTGAACTTTTAATATGACATATATTGGCCTACTTAGCATATACCAATTCGAGAACCTTCAGCACCTGTTGGTTATCAAATCGAGATGGGCTCAATTAGAGACAGGTTATGCGTGAAGCAAATCACGTACACATTTCAGCTAGTACGGTATTTATAGAGTAAATAGAGAGTTTCAATTACCGTTGTACACGTGGCTACAAATGTCCTTCTTACCTTTGTCATGATGTAACAACTTAATAGTCCAGAAATCTCTCTATCCTACTTAACTGAGACAACATCTCGCACACGTTCCCTGTCGCATGTTACAATTATTCATTTATGTGCAGTGAGACTGAAGGGTGGAGTTGGCAAGTGACCATTTGTGGTGTATACTGTCATGAGGTATATATCAGAGTTTAAAAAGTTGTATGGTATGTTGAAGGTTTTTTTATGTGTGGCCCTGCCAAAATTACTCTACTCTACATGGTGGAAAGCATAAACAGAATCCTAGAGTCACCATATACATTGTGGAAAGAGACAATGCAACAATGCATCATGGTTACCCATACTATGGCGTTCTAGAGATGCTCCTGCATTATTCAGCCTCAGGTCTCACACTCACTAAATAAACACGGCACCACGAATGCTGTCATTTTAAGTTGATCTTCTGTGCGAGGGTAGTACCGCGCCCCGGTTGAGCCAGCCCGTTAGTGCTGAAATTAGTGTGGCCCTACTACCTATATAGGTCAATCAATATTATTATGAATTTGTAACATTCTTCACGGTCAATGTTAATTAATACATTCAACCTTGTTTGTGGTTCAACCAAGACCAGAATATCACTTCAGAAGTGATTGCAGCCTCGCCAATGACATTCGGCTTGAAATATAAGTACCTCCTAACAAAATATCGACTCTCTACATATAGCTTCGCTAGAACCTGTTAGTGCTGAATCAATACTAACATGAATAAATGATATATATTTGTTAGACAGTTGCAGAGTCAATGTTAAATAATTTTGAAATTCATATGTGAAATTGTAGTCTACGTTTCCATTCCGCTCTAGAGACAATCAATAAAATATCTATATCTCTCTAGTATCAAATGAATACAGTGTATCGTTTAGTTCTTAAGCTGATATATTCATACACTTTTAGAATACATCGAGATAAGAGTTCGATTGCTAGCTTCTTAACACTTGGTTAAAATATTTTTGATTTGACTTCTTAGCCATAGATCGAACTAAGTGGCGTGAAATTGGAGAGGCCTATGTCCAGCAGTTGACTGCGATAGGCTGATGATGATGATGATAATTGACTTCTTTATACACCTTTTCACACCGGTTTTCTGTGCGGCCGTGGTATCACTCCGGTCGAGCCGACCCATTCATGCCGAAGCGTGGCTCTCCCACATGTAATGATGATATATCTGCCCTATTTAGTATGTATGGATGTTGTAAGAATTTGTTCTAAATCTATATGTTTGTTGGTACAGGTCGCTGCCGAAATTGTGCAGTACCGATGAAGAGCCGGGAAGGCCACCTCAAGGGGGAGTAGTAACATTCGAACCAATACAACACGACCACGACTTCTGCGAAAGAGTAGTGATTAATGTAAGTAAAAACTTTTTTCTATTATTATAAGGTAACGAGCCACCTAATAGTAAGTGATGACCGACGCCGATGGACACCCGCAGTCCAATAGAATTAGGAAAGGTGGGGTCGAGTCTCGTTGCTAACCGCACTAAAAAGGGGGAAGGGTTGGTTATTACCAGTCTGCGTAACTAAGTGACATTTTTCGCGCCCATCTCTTAAGTTTCTCTATAGTACAGGGGGTAAACGAGAAGTTACCTGATGACAAGTAATTAATGACGTACATTAACACCTGCAACTCAAAAGACAATAATTAAAATTTTACCAAAAAAACCGACTTCAAGAACGGGACCAATTTATTTGGGACCACTTGGGAAACACCAGCTTAAAAAAAACAAAAAAAACAATCATCAAAATCGATTCACTTAGTCTGAAGATCCGAGATAAGAAACCAAAAGAAACAGCCGAATGGAGAAACTCCTCCTTTTTTTGAAGTCGGTTATTATGACTTACGGAGCCGAAACGTGGACACTTACGGTTCGACTGGTCCATAAGTTCAAAGTCGCTCAGCGTGCAATGGAGAGGTATATGCTCGGCGTTTCTCTAAGGGATCGCATTAGAAACGAGGTGATCTGACAAAGAACCAGGGTCATCGACGTAGCCCACAGGATTAGCAAGCTGAAGTGGCAGTGGGCTGGCCACATTTGCCGAAGAACCGATAACCGTTGGGGTAAACGAGTTCTTGAGTGGAGACCGCGTCTCGGCAAACGTAGTGTAGGACGTCCACAAGCCAGGTGGAGCGATGATTTGCGCAAGACGGCTGGCAGGAGCTGGATGCAAGAAGCCATAGATCGAACTAAGTGGCGTGAAATTGGAGAGGCCTATGTCCAGCAGTGGACTGCGATAGGCTGATGATGATGATGATGATGATAAAAATTAGTTACTTTCCTTTAAAAGCTTGAGAATTAATGTGATTCGTTAACTTCACCCATTTAATGAAAGTAATAAAATATAATATATTTAAATCACCGATATTTTGTATAGCCCTGGAATCAAAGTTGTCGAGCTGGCTCATATCTGTCGAAGCATAGCTCTCATCTTACGGAATTCTAAGCAAAGCTAGGTATTCCATATTCTCAAACAGCAAAATTACCAAGTTTTCACACTATCGACTTCAAAGCTCTTCTGATAAAAGGTAGAAAACAAACAGACAAATAGACATAACAAATCAGTGTGTGTACTAGTTTTCTTGCAACTGATTGACAGATTTAGTGCGTTTTACAATTTTCCATCGTAACTTCTGTGTACCTATAGTTTCATATTGCACTATCTAAAGAAAACAGATAAATTTTATCGTATTCGCCTCTTCAACACACACACATTTCAATACATTTTAAGATCGTGTAAACTTTATTTATTTATTTTTCCTTAATAAAGACAACTCCCACACTAGAAAAATTCATGTCTCGTGGAGAGCTTTACAAGCACACAAGAGACGAACACAAAGATCAACCAGACTCTGAATGATAATTTGTGAATCATGCAAAGTGTAGTCCCTTGTAGGTTTCGATCTCTAATCTTTGACTCCTAGATTCTCATTTTGACAGTCATTTTGGCAATTTGGCATTTGAAAGTCATTTTGACAGCTAAAACCAAAAAAACTCAAGCGTTGAGATCTCTTAAACCAATGCGCCATCCGTGCAGTCAAATTGAAACACCCTTTTCTTAAGCTTAGACTATACATAGAAAAAAAGGCTCATTCTCTTATGCCAGGACTAAATGATGCCTAAAAATATCTTTATACAGTCAGCATACAGTAAAGCATTACTATTATCGGATATACATATGTACCTCATTTCTCTCCTAAATGCTCCTTCGTAACTCATAGGCTATAAATGGTATACTTGATTCGCAAGGTCCTCCAGATAATAAGAGAAAGCATTCAAATATTTTTGTAGTCAGCAAAAAATTTAAGGTATGTACGATGAAATATAAATAAATCTTCTCTGTCGTGCCGGGTCGTGATCACATAGATATGTCTATGTCGCTAGAGGACAAAGTCAGTACCCAAAATCTCAGGAAACAAAATCTTCCAGACAACCTTTGTAATATAAACCAATTAACACATTTAAATACCTGACTAATAACACAGCCGTGAAGAAAATTTGTAACGATGTTTACCTACCCTATATACTAGTTTTTGACCTGTATTATTGTTCCTATACGCAAATCTATTGCAATTGCTGTACATTATTCTCAATCAATTCTTCAGAATCGTTACAAAAACTCTTAAAGAAGAGTTTCTAGTAATAGTCAAACTTGAAATCTGAAAAGGTTATCACACCTATTTATATTGGAGTAAGAACTAAGTGAAACAGCGCTGAAGTCCCTTAGGCTGCAACAATATACTGAGATACATGTATTTTCTGGCATTACGCAAGTCATTATAAATACTTGTGGCCCACTCACATATTGTTACCTCATTTTAATTATGTAGTGTCATCGGTACGTTAGATTTTATTCATTCTTCTTTCTAAACTCAACCACAGGTCGCAGCTAGTTTTATCACGAGCTCAAATATCCCTATTTATACTTACTATAATATTTTAGGGCATTGCTGGGACCGAGGCTGTAGCTCAGATAAGAATTATGTTAGTAGACTGAATTGATAGCACTTGTAAAAAATAATGAACTGAATAGTTACCAAAGTAACGGCAGATAACAGAAAACCAGCGCTTTATCGATAATTACCAATAAAGTTGTGTTGTTGAGTAATTTATTTGATAACAGTTCGACATGAACAAGGGACGGTTCAAAAGACATAATTGGAGCTCTATAGGACTACATCATTGTCTATCTATTTATCTCTAAAGCATCGCTGATCGATATCATCATCATCAGCCTATTGCTGTCCATTACTGGACATAAACCTGTTCCATCAAGTACAGAAGCATCAAATACTTGGTTTAATATATCAATATCATGAACTGTATAAAGAAATACAACGTAAGTAAAAAATCTAGACAATATTGATACCTTTTAACTCAATTCATAATTCTTGCTTTTGCTTGCGTGTATGTCAGATAACAAAGAATTTCCTTTCAAATTGCGTTCAAATCGGTAAATTGGTTAAGCCTTAAAAAAGTAACAGGCAGACGGAGTTAATTTCTAATTTATATTATTAGTTTTGATATGCAAACGGAAACAAATTTTTAAATTCTATATCAATTTATCTTATAACCGAATAATATCAGAAACCGTGAAAAGAAAACAATTTGGTACAAATATTTGACTGTTTTAAGTATATTGACTAGTCGACGATTAAATCTGTAGTGACGTCATGATTCAATCTCACATAACTCAAATTTAAACCAAGTGTAAAACACAATACGCTAATTTAATTCAGTGCTTTAAATGTGTTGCCGGTATAATATTACGCATATTCAAGTGCTCGTGCACTGACACATACAACACACACAAATAAAATCTTACCCTAAATTTAGCTTTGTTGTAGTCGCCTAAAACTTAAGTCAGATTTAGGTCATATTCCTAGACTTGTAAAATTCGTCTTCAAACGAAAGCTCCCAAGAAAAGAATTACAAAAACTCTTTGTACTCATTTAAAGACGCAAAATCGTGAACGTTGTTGACAGAAGACGTAATTAGTAGCACTTTAGACAATATAATTATTTTACTTAAGGCCATTTTCAGGTAGTCATATGCCATATAAAGTGCTGTTTGAAAGAAAAAATTGCTGATAAGCTGATAAGATAAAAGATAAGAAACATAATTATATCAGATACTCATTATCTGATATAATTTTGTTTCTATCTCAGACTTGTGAAATCGAAATTTGTTATTTGTTAGTCAAAACAAGTCAACAATAAAAGTCTATCAGGGACTTATCAGTAAGCGGAGAAACCAACCATAAGGTAGCTGATATATGTAATATATCTGACATATATGACCCTATCAAATACTTGTGAAACTGAAATCTGTTTCATTTATCTGGCAAATAAGTTGATATTAGCCGATAAGGGTTTTCATCAGCAGGTAGAGAAACTTACTTTTAGTATCACGAAAGTAGAAAATATACAATAGAATTTATTTAAAATTCGATTCGATTTCTGTAGCAAGTGTACTAAGATAATGTAAATCTTATTAAATATAAAACTCAACTAAAACTGTTAGAAATGCAATAAATTATACGGGCACTTTAGCAAAATAAAAATAATGGAAATAAACTAGGTAACTTATTGAAGATAATAACGTTGTTGATTTTACTGGCATCCAATAAATAGAATCATGCGTACCAATCAATCAAGCATGACGGCTTTCCAATAGGGATCTTCAACTGGACCTACTGCATACATATTTATTTTCAATACTTTCTCTAGTTGTCATTTTAGATGACTTAAGCACTTTGACCTTTTGTAGTCATCTCTAACTAGAACCAATTTCGAAAAGATCTAATTGAATAATTATTTGCGACACAATTAAATAGATCGAGTCCTACACACTATTCGTAATTAAGAAGACGTTATAGTCGAAATCTTATTTCTTTCATATTGAGCCCTCTAATGAACAATTAGTTATCATGTGAACCTTATACACATTGAATATTCATTTGTCTTTGAACGATAATATGTTATTAAGAATTGATGGCTTTATTCATAAATATTGTAATAAAAGACGAAAAAAAATATCGCAAATTATGGAGCACCAAATATTTAGTGCATCCTATTTATTTTTCCTTTGTTTACGTGCCAACGGTCTAGATACTTTTGAATGCATTTGTTTGAAATAAAATTGTGCACGGTACTAAAGTTGTATCGTTATTTCTTCACGTATTGTTTGTTTGGAGGAACCGTTAACAGCCTTTGAAAACTAGAGTGTGAAACCTCCCGGGCTCGTTTAGAAATATCTTTGTGACTGAACTAACACATCCATAAAATTCACTTCTATACTAGTTGCATTATAATACAACCACGGGTTCAACAAACCACTTATACCGTAAGTGTTAGGTCTGTCTTGATCAAAGGAAGGAAGCTTGTTTGAAAATGTACTCTCGTAAGGATATAAAGTGAATTTATTTCAAGTGAAATAATTAAATATTTGATATTTCATTCCTAAATATAATGACAGTTTGTAATTACAAAAAGTACAGAAACATCGAATAAATAAAGTAGACCAGGTCTACTTAATGGCAGGGCTGGCACTCAGATAGATAGCCTGAAAAAACGAATAATATATATACAGTAGCCGACTTATAACTCCAATGTTATCAAACATTTTACTTCTTTAAACTTATCTATTTATTGAATCGGGAAAGTTAAGCTAAATATTTTTCCTAATTAGATCGTTAAAATACGCATGTATGAATTCACTTACATTTTCCGCGCTTTTTTGATGAGTTATTTTTCAGATCTTTTGATATTTCAATATAAGAAGAGATATACTTATATATTATATTTCCTAATTGGCACTCATTAATATGTTTTTTCATACACATCACCTTTTGAAAAATTAATTTACGAAGTTTATATAATAAATTTCCATTAAGTTACTCGATTTTTATTATGCTAAATTGGCATATTATATTAACAATGCTCTTTGATGGTGTTGATGTACATACTATCTGGTTCTAATCAATTGCTTATAATTTCTAGATAGATGTATGTATTTTAGTACATATTAAGTTTATATTAAACCTACTTGACATTGAGACAACCCTGGTGTTCAAGTATGTTGTACAGCCGTTGTCGGCTTGAGTACTCTGTAAATAAAATATTAGCTTATTTCAACTCAAAGGATTACAAATTTCTAGAAAATTATTAAATTTATCTGTAATTTATCATATCAAATGAAGAGCGGAAAATTAGATACTAATTCACCTGGTTTATATATTTATTTCTTTTTGTTAATAGTATTCTATCAAATTCTTTTCCTCCGTTTGTTATTTCGAACATAGATTATTAAAAAAAGATGACAGTGCTTAAATTCCTAGTAACTCAATAACAATCATAACATCAAAAAGCAAGTGTTAGTTAAAATGTTTACGAAAATTTTTAACACTAGTTTGTGTTCACCGGTCGAAATCCTATTTTCAGTCCAGAGCCGGCCACATCCTCATATTACATCACATCTTATATTATATCTTATATATATTATATGTAGTATCGACAAATACTATTCATATTCAAGCAACCCCTTTGTATTAGTGGCACGTCACGCGGCATTGTGATTTAGCACTACCTTGGTATTATCTGAGTATCAACAGTGCAGATGCAAGTTATAGTTAAGTTAAACATAGTTGCCAGGGTGGAATGGAAAGGTAACAATGAATAATAAATGATACTAACATTGTAGAGTGAAGTCCTTTGGAGAGTCAAAGTGAATACATTACAGACAGCTTATATACAGCTATAGGTGAGGTATTTTTAGCCGTTACAGAATAATTACTGATACAGCATTATGCAATTAAAGTTACATCTATTGGGCCTCGAGTACTCGGTAGTTTAATTTTTATTCTCTTAGAGATACACATAATTGGATAAGGAGAACAGAATATTGAGCTAGAAAGCGAGACAAATTGCAATATTTCAAAATAAATTAGACAACATATGTACATTCAAATTAAAAGACTTTTAATTCCAGTACCTATAATTAAATTAAATAGGTACATCGCGGCTGATCCGCGGCAACAACAACAACTATTAAACATTAGATAATTTCTCGAAATCTTTACAATATCTGTATTTTTAATAACCATCACAATGGCTGGTAATTACATCATTTAAAAATGAATAATGAGTTAAACTCTCCATGCATAAGCAACGAAGAGGCCTATGTCTAGCACTGGACTGCGGTAGGCTGATGATGATGATGAGTTAAAAATAGAACACATTCTTCACTCAAACATTATTGAACACATTGCAAATCCTAGAATCAACCCGCATTAACATCTAAGATCTGGCTTCAGTATAAACATGTGTGTATGCAATGCGTGCATCATTCCTCATACGATACTTGTACTTTCACATACAATCATCGTAATGTTGTTTATATAAATAAATAATTAAGGAGGAATGGAAAGTGCCAGTGGCGTTTGCCAGCTCGCTTAGCGATCAGAGATGTTTACGATGTGCCGCGCGCCGTCCACACTACCGAACATATGTTTAACGATTGCTTCGCCGATCTGCGTTTATGTAGATGAGGCATCATTTTAAACTTTCGTCTGATAATCTGACTTGGGTGAGGTTAGAAATTACATACTACATGTATTATTAGCGTAATTATATTAGCTGTTGAAAAAAGATTTTCTTAAGAAATATAAACATATACCTATAAACCTGCAATTCAAGAATTGCACACAATTTATGCAGACACTTGAAATTAGTATATATAAAAAAACTCACATGAAAAAAATATCAGTCCATAAATATTATTATTATTATTATTTATATCTGCATAGAAAAACTAAAATTGATAAAGACCTCTCAAGATTTCGCCTAGAAAGCTAACAGATTTAGTCGGCTGCCCTGATTATGAGGTTAGTTAATTTGACATCGGTCATGCTTAAAATGAATTCAGTGAAGAGGATAATGTGCTAGTATTATAAATGTTTCCCAACCCTTAGAACGTTATCATTTAGATACCAAATAAACTTAGTTACTCTTTAAGCTATATTATGAATCATTAATAGTCTATGAGTATTTCTTAGCGACGACGGATTAGAAAACCGTCAAGTCAAATCAATGTCTTTTTATTAAACGTCATAACAATGACGTAGTATATCTTATTTATAAAATATTCGTGTCGCTAAGAATGCAATTAAACACCTCCGAAACGGTTTGACCGATTCTCTTGAAATTTTGTGTTCATATCGGGTAAGTCTGAGAATCGGACATCATCTATTTTTCGTCCCCCAAAATGTTAAGGATGATCCACACCAATTTTTTTCTTTTGTCAATTTTTTTTATGTAGCAATACAACGCTTGCTGTTTCAGCTAGTTTTTGTGTAAAGTACTAGGGCGTGACGTCACACCTAGTCACCTTCGAATCTTCTTCGTCTTCTTTTGATGATATGGCAATCAGCCGGATCAGCTATTTCTGCCAAAACAATAAATCTGCCAATCAAGTCTTCAATTCTAAGTCTTAGAGTCTTCAAGTCTTCGTCGTGATGGAATTAATGATAAAAAATTTAAAAAAATGTGGATGACATGAAATGGGGACCGTCTTTCGCAAAAACAAAAAACGATCTCCTTACCTTCAAATCATTTACATTAATTTATAATCCAACTAATCTAAGAGGTTCCGTTTGACGTTTCACACTTATCAACACAATAAACTTTGTACAGGCGTAACTCATACAATCTATCTACCATGGGAAAGCCACGGTTCGGCATGAATAGGCCGGCTCGACTGGAGTGATACCACGGTCTCATGGAAAACCGGCATGAAACACGTTAGCCCCCTATACCATAAAAAACTCAAAAACATTTTCCAAAATATTATGAAGTTATTTTCATTGTACCACAAGATATGCAACTCATTATAACTAAATTTAAATCTTTGAAATAAAGAAAAGAAACAAATATGTAGTCAATAGATTTTTGTTCGACATCAATTGACGTAACTAGCTCGTTTACTATAGACAGACACTGACTTATCTACTACTGATTGAATTTATATCAGTAATCGTTAAATGTACGAATAATCGAAACAAAATATGACTGGCCGTTTTCAATCCAAACGATAATGAGTATTTCTTATAAAATAAATTTCAACTGATATCCAACTGTCAATTAAAATACATAATGAAAAAAGTTATTTCCTGGTCCCCATTTCATGTCATCCACATTTTTTATATTTTTTATCATTAATTCCATCACGACGAAGACTTGAAGACTCGAAGACTTAGAATTGAAGACTTGAAATACTTGACATTGGCAGAAATAGCTGATCCGGCTGATTGCCATTCATCAAAAGAAGAAGAAGAAGTTATTTCCTGTATTAACTGTAGAGGTTTGTATCGATATTGATTCGCTTTATTTTTTTAACAATATGAAATACCTAGCTACTCTAGTATGTCAAACATGTCTAGTACTTAAAGCTCTTAATTGTAATCGATTTGTAAATTGAGAAAATTATATCGAGAACCTGAAATTACAGTGATTGATTTCTTTGTCACCCTTTCTATTATTATACATGTCAGAACTGTCATACGGTACCTTTCAGATAAGATGAACAATAAAGTTGATTTAAAGACATAATCACACTAAATTCGTTATAAAGAATAGAGGCTGTACTTTAAACCGTTACAGGCTATGATTCGGGCGCGAAATATTTTGTGTACTTTATATTGTCACTATAAAACTAATACTTATAGAAAATATTTATATCTCTTTTTCAAGATGAGGTCAATGTTCAGCATGTCCAATAGTGGACTTTTTAATGTTGTTGATCTTGATAGAACATAATCGATTGCAGGATTAATACTTTATAAATTACTTTACTTCGACTTTAAAGATATTATCGGGCTTATTAACATGGCAACAAACTAGAAAAGGCGGCTGAGGCGGCACATCCCACCCCCGCTATCAATAGCTGTCTCTTTCAGCCCGACTCCGTCTCACGGATTGTACTAAGCGGTGGAATAAAGACAAATTGTAATATACTTCGCTAAATTGATTCTCTTCAGAGTAGATACTTGACGGTATGTTTATCAACAAACATCTGATAATAGAACTCGGGTTTTGAATGGTCTTCGATTTTTTGTTTCGTAACCTGTTTAATATCCTTGTGGTGACGCATTTATAATACAGAGTGCCACCAACCCTAGGACAAAACTACGCAGGACAACCTCACTGCACTGAGGATGGAAACTTAAAATAAATCCTTTATCAATCCATCTAGCCAACATTCTGTATTAGGCTATGACCTCCTTAATAAGGAGAGACCATGAGAGATCCATGACATAATGTTGTACCTATTTATCAGAAATATGTCTTCACTTGGACAACAATGTTTTGAAGGTACAATGTCTTTAGTTGAACGATGTTTCTCGCGTGGCACCTACTGTGATCTAAGCTAAACTATAATCCACTTTATCGTTTTGTAATTTCAAAACTTTCGAAAGAAATTGTATTATTCATGGTAACATTTGAACTTTAGTTTCGTGTGAAACTAAAGTTCAAATATTACCATTATTCTGCTTTAACGTGTGTACGTTAAAGCAGAATAATTAATTCAAAATGTGTAGTTTAGTAGCTTCAGTACTGATAAAACATACACTAAACGTTGTAGTTTTTCATTAAGTCTGTGTGGGTTTTCGATCGTTTAAAACCTCTTTGCTAGTTTAGTTGAAACAACTTAACAGATGAAAAAGTGGATTATTAAAGGTTGTTGATATTGAAGTGATACATTTTAATTCACCATGCTCCCAAGGTGATATCATGTCAAATGCGCTTCCTACAAGTTATACGAGTGATCGATATAAATAAGTCATGTTAAAGGGTGAAAAATCAGTATATCTATATACCTATTAGAAACCATATACATATTAGAAACACGTACAGTGAAGGAGTATCCTTCAGTTATGTATATAAACATCAACAGTCCCCCTAGCCAAGTTGCAAGCGTTTATCTTTCTGCAATCGTTAAGACCTAAATTCTCGATCTATCGAGAACCTATCGTAATGAGATGTATTAAAAATTTTCACTGATAAAGAATATATGTTTCTAAATGCATACAATTATAGTATAAACAAACCACTAGCTATTTTCGGCAGTCATCCATCCAAGTACTAATGCTTACTCTCGATGATCCGATGAGACCCGCTGAACTCAGCAAGGCAAAGATGTCCATTATAGACAAACCTTACCCAGATAAAGGACAATGATACTCATCACGCAGTTATTTGTTTAGCATAACGTCAAGATCGCTAACAAGTCAAAACTACGTCAAAGCTTATTACTACCTTGGAATTTGTTAAAGTAAAACTTCAAGAGTTTGTTACTTAGTAAACGTTTTCTATTTATTATATTTTATAATATTCTCCTGTCGTGGGTTTTGTTACCAAACTCTTCCGAAACGTCTGGACCGATTTTTATGAAATTTCGTGTGCATATCGCGTAGGTAGGCCGGTCAGCATCTATTTTTCATACTCCAAAATGATACGTGTACCACCCGTAAATATTTTTTTCATTTTTATTGCTAAACGTTTGCCGGGACAGTTAGAATAAAATATAAAGTTAATTTAAAAGCTTCCTAGCGTCGATGAACGTTCAAATAAAATATTTGCAAAACATTTATGGAACTGCTATCTAATGTAATTCTATTACCGACAGCCAGAAATTATTTGCAATTTGTTTCTAAAAAGCTATTTTTACTCAAAAATAATATCAAAATGGGTAAGTAATAGGTAACCCTATCGTGATGAGATATATAGGTATCTATCTCTACCTTCTTTTTTATAATAGTATTAAGATGACTTTCAAGGAAGTAAGGTGCTTGCTGTATAGTCGATTTCGTTCAAGAGCATCTTTTTACAAATAAAAAATATAAATCTCGTTGGGAAGAAAATGGTTCTCTACATAAAAGGTTAAAATTGTAACTGTACCACGATAACTGTAACTGGGGCATTAACACACTAATCGTTTCCAACAAAAACAGTTTACTCATTTAAAAAACACAAATGTACTGCCAAAGAAATGGAATCGCATGGTATAAGAAGCGTATATATTTTGAATTATAAAGAAACGCAGAAAGAGCGATTTATTTGTTAGAATACAGTATGTTATATTCTGCTAATACTGGTAAACAATTTTTTAATCCTAAGAACTAATCTTAGGTTTAGACTATAACATAATTAAATTAACTTAAGGTCTAGACAGTAGCATTTACTTATTATTTTTTTGTGACTGAGAATATAGAAATGGAATAATTATATATAAAAACATTGAATTAAAAATGAGTCGAATAATTCACGTTTAAACTGGTTTAACTTAGGACATTTGAGACAATTTGATAACTTATTGTAGATTCGTATCGCCATACAGAAACATTTTTTGTTGTACATAGCAGTGCGTTGATTAAGAATTACTAATTTATAAAAAAAGATTGAGAATATTTATACTCAGTTACATATAGTTTTCTTAAA
The DNA here is from genome assembly GCA_003709505.1 of Hyphantria cunea. Classification (NCBI taxonomy): domain Eukaryota; kingdom Metazoa; phylum Arthropoda; class Insecta; order Lepidoptera; family Erebidae; genus Hyphantria; species Hyphantria cunea. Next base: position 26,671 of record PKRV01002220.1, on the reverse strand, counting down.
AAAATACCTAGCTCTCACGACGCGTTGCTGGTGTTAACTATGTTTGTTAATAATTTTCAACTAACCTGCTATCGATTGTACTCGAACAAAGCACGCCCGGGTGATAAAACAGCTTAATTTTTCTCCTGGACGTTGGTCAACGACTTATAACTTTAGTGCTTTAGCTACCTGTTGATTTATAGCGGTTTCAATGCCTTGTTGGTAAATAACGTTTGAAGTTTTGCTTCACCACAAAATTCAAAGAATAAACACATACCATTATTTTTGGGCAACGGGTAGTGGGCAGTTTACGGTTTTCATTGCGTCAGGATACACGGTGGAAATACATTGTGACAGCTACCATTATCGAATTAGACTTGTATTTTAGAGCAGTAAATAATAATGATTCATATTGATCTAAATCATTATGCCTTATCCTTTGATTTAGGAACTCGACGTGGTCTATAAAAGTACGGTTGAGTTCTCACATTACACGGTTTTGACAAATAGCATGTGTAAGTGCGACGTATTATTGCAAGTGCGTGGGAGTTAACTACAGCACTTACGTTTATAGAAAATTTTCAGTCCGTAACTGATTACCTTTCGGCTAACATTCCAATTTCCGTTTGTTGCACTTCATTGCAATGTTGTTGGTGCTCGAAGTACAGACTGCTTATTAAGCTTACATGACGATGGTGACACACGAGTGGAATCAAAACTCGACTAATTAGTACGTGGCATTTACGTGAGATTGTGTGTGATGTTAAACTTTTTAATTAGCATGTGATATTGATTTCTGTCCTGCACTACGTTTGCTTAAACGCGATCTCCACTCAAGAACTCGTTTACCCCAAGTTTTAGTGTAGGACGTCCACAGGCCAGGTGTAGTGATGATTTGCACAAGAAAGCTAGCAGGAGCTGGATGCGAAAAGCCGAGGATCTAACTAAGTGGCGTGCAATTGGAGAGGCCTATGTCCAGCAGTGGACTGCGATAGGGTGATGATGATTACAATCGATTTCTGTTTGTGTTTGTAATGTGGGAACCCGATACGATGCTGACAGAAGTCTTCTCATTTGTGTTATTCTAGTGTATTTCTTTCTGACACCTTTATCTGTACGATGACGGAGAAGTTTTGTATATAAAGTGTTTGGTAGGAATCTGAAATTAAGCATTTTTTTTTTATTTTATTTCAACATAGTATGCAGTAAATAGCAAACAAAGAGTGACACTAATTTTAATATGTTAGTGAAATTAAAAGCCTATCGTTTATAACTCGAAAGCTCCACATTAAGTCAGTGGTTGGTAGTGAATGGAAATACTCGTGATGTTAATTTTCGCGCCGTGCCACCATGACACGTTACGACTAGCAACATTATAAAAAGAAACCCGACCTTAAAACACGAAGTCATTCGCGGTTAACGTTTATAACGGAAAATTAATTAAAATCTCTTCATAAAAGCTCGCTGCAATACAACTCGGTCCGCCCTTGGGAAACACACAATAAAATGTATTTTTGGATACGCCCAGCCACGCTGCGAAATAATATCTACGCCTCCTAAAGAAATAATACGTGAAACGTTGCGAAGAAATGTATTTTGTACGGCCTTGTAAACATCAATATATAAAAGGTCTAGTGCAAATTGAAGCAGATACGGATGCCGAATTTGTCTACTTATAGAAATATTTTACTAAACGTTCTTCACATTTCACGTTCACTTAATTTTCTGCATGTAAAAGTTATGTCGATTTATGTTGTGTGAGCAAAACACCATCTCCGTCAACCAACTACAGTCAAAACTATACTAATATTTTTAATTGTACTTTCAATTCATTAATCAATGGGATTTTTATAATTACAATTTTTATAATTTTTTAAATTACTTTTCTTTAGAGATGATTTTTTGCGAGATCATACGAGCAAGGAAGTCACGGCAGCCATACATTCAGATAAAGTCGTACTCACATTAATATATAATATTATAGTAAGCCTATCAATTTGCTATAAACTTTTTGTTTCATAGAAACATAGTAACAGCCAACATAAATAAAGCAATATAATGGGCATTACTCTTTACTAGTAAATTAGCTTTTTATCTCTAACAAGACAATTTTACCTACATTATGTCCACTACACTTGGACGAATGAAAATATTTACACTGCAATAAGCGTATTTCGTACTTAAGGTTATACGTAAATTCCAAAGTAGTCTATAAAGTATAAACTTTGATATAGAACTCCAAGAATCCACCACCTGTTGCCTCTTGAATCGGTTTCCGTAAACCGGTCAAACACCTTGAAAAATTCAGTGTGTTGGTGTATCGTACTGGCGCACCACATTACTGACAATCAATGAGCACTCGATAACAATATGTTGAGTGCGGAGTATTAGTGACGTACTCACGCCGAATGTGAGTTATGCCACCGCGCCGAGAGTTATTTATAAAGTGTTTTCAAATTGAGTGTTTTATGTAGCTCTGTACACATTATACCGTCCTACAGTATGGACCGTAACGGTCTTTATAGCGATATTTTGTGGCGCACATTAATGAGCTTTCCTTTGCAAATATAATTAGACAATCATAATAATGTTAATTGGGGCAGTGAGCTGAGGTTTTGCTGACCATCACCGCAATATGGCCTGAAAAATAGTCGGATATCTTTTTTATAAACGGACACAAATATGTGTGATAATCAGACGGAAAACAACTGCACAATTTAAGCCATTTCGATTGATATTTGACATTAAACTCTATATGATCATGACCCTGATTCTACAATGGGTTTGTCACCGGACATCGGTAACATGTGCATGCACCACACTGGAAATATTTCTAGTTCACTCGGGTTTAAAATCGTCTATAGTAATAAAATGTATTTCCCTATAGTTTATACTTTAACTTTATAGATGAATTCGTAAACAAGTTCAATAGACTCTGGAGGACCTTACAGCTTAAAGAAAAATAGATAGGAGCAAGATGCCTTAAATATGTCGTTTTGTTTGCAGATAAGCGGCCTCAAGTTCGAGACCCAATTACGCACACTAAACCAATTCCCAGAAACCCTACTGGGGGATCCAACGCGAAGAATCCGCTATTTCGATCCCTTGAGGTATGTACTAGCCATATGTGTATAATCTAATATACAATAATATTTAGTAAATGCTAAATCTAACTAGATTTGTCTCAATACCAGCGCTTAAAAAGCTAACAATATTTAACTATTTGTCCCTGGGGTTGTTGATGACGTGTGTCTATGTTGGGTGTTAAAAATGTAGTAAATCACAAACCACTAATGCTTGACTCATGATAAGATTTTTTCTTGTAGGAACGAATATTTCTTTGACCGAAACCGCCCGTCTTTCGACGCAATATTATATTACTATCAGAGCGGTGGTCGACTAAGACGGCCCGTAAATGTTCCATTGGATGTATTCTCCGAGGAGATTAAATTCTACGAGCTTGGAGAGCAGGCAACGAATAAGTTCCGGTAAGTAAATTTAGCAAGAAAAATAATCCACTTATAAGTAAAAGCAACTAGTAAACTATCCAAATGGTTTCCAGGGAGGATGAGGGATTCATTAAAGAGGAGGAAAAGCCGCTGCCCTCCAATGAACGCCAACGCAAAATTTGGCTGCTCTTTGAATACCCCGAGAGCTCCCAAGCTGCACGAGTTGTGGCCATCATCTCTGTATTTGTGATCCTGCTCTCTATTGTCATCTTCTGCCTGGAGACCTTGCCTGAATTCAAACACTACAAGGTATTCAACACTACCACCAACGGCACGAAGATTGAAGAAGATGAAGTACCTGACATTACCGACCCGTTTTTCCTGATCGAGACACTTTGCATAATATGGTTTACATTCGAGTTGATAGTGAGGTTTTTAGCGTGTCCAAATAAATTCAACTTCTTCAGGGACGTCATGAACATAATTGATATAATAGCTATCATTCCGTACTTCATCACGTTGGCTACTGTGGTTGCTGAAGAAGAGGACACGTTAAACTTACCCCGGGCACCCGTTTCTCCACAAGACAAATCGACGAATCAGGCTATGAGTTTGGCTATTCTACGAGTTATTCGATTGGTACGAGTATTCCGCATTTTCAAGCTTTCGCGCCACTCCAAGGGCTTACAGATCTTAGGCCGCACGCTGAAGGCGTCAATGCGGGAACTCGGCCTTCTCATATTTTTCCTGTTCATCGGTAAGTTTTTGTTATATATTACTATTTTGTCATTTGCATTAATTGTGTTTTAAAGTATATAAGAATCAATAGGTTTCAGAGTTGTCAAATGAAAGTGTTAGATTTTACATTATTAGGACACATTTGTGATTGGATAGTACAAGCTCATCTCTTGTACCAAACTTAATCGTTTCGTAACCCGTCTTGGTTATAATGTTCTCAGTTTTTGCTCATGGACATATTCCTCAATTGACTCCATATTTCTCTACCTGTGAAAATTATACGTAGAAAAATGTACTTGTATACAATTTTTTAGACTTTCACGAAGTTTAATTATTCCGTTAGATTCATGGTGCTTAATAAACATAATATTAAATAATAAAATAAAATATGATTTTGTAATAAACATGCGTTGCTGATCTAAATTATAATAATGGATAAAAATAGTTCGATATCTCTTATTTGACTATACTATAACGACATCAGTGTTTATACTAGTAAGGTTCTTAATATATTTTTAATAAACAAAAGAAATCGAGTAAAGTGGCTTCAAAATTTGAAGGCGAATACGACTGTGCCGTGATGCTGCATACCAGCTAATGCTGGTAGGGTAAGCGTGGTTATGGCCGAGGCATGGCCCTCGTCTAATGTAGAGGAGCCTGCACAATATATTCTGTGTTCGCAGGGGTGGTCGTCTTCTCCAGTGCGGTATTTTTTGCTGATAAAGATAGCCGAGATACTAATTTCGATTCCATACCCGACGCTTTTTGGTGGGCCGTCATAACTATGACCACCGTGGGCTATGGTGACATGAGGTAAAATCATGTCGCTAGCCTACCCTCCTAGACCGTGGCCGTCCTGCCGATCCCGCTGCCCCGCTCGCAACCCTGCCACTGTATGTCGCACTGTATTCTCCGTTGGTGTGTGCTTATTCTTCAAGGTGTGGTGCTGTTCTCGTCGGCGGTCTACTTCGCTGAAGCTGGAAGCGAAAATAGCTTCTTCAAGTCGATTCCGGATGCTTTTTGGTGGGCGGTCGTGACAATGACGACCGTAGGATACGGAGACATGACGTATGAGACAGTGACTTCACCCTAAGTTTCATCTTTGCCTTCTCGTTCTCTTTACATTTCATTTTATTCCACAACCTTGCAACAGTGTATTTAACACTACTACGATGTTCTTTCGCTAAATCATGTAACTACATAAGCTTCAGTTTGGTTTTTTCGTCGGTTCCCTAAGAACTAAACTAAATCACACTTTGTATTTAAGTTTTTATTAAGACTGCACGTTTGGAAACGTTCCTTATTGTCTTGTTATTATTTATTTTTAAAAGTCTTGTGTCGTCATTATTTTCCTGAACGATTAGGTTTTACATGGAAGCAAAGTTGTAAAATTTCCCATTGAGCTACAGTTACACACTCGCACACTTGCATGTCGGCGAACGACAGTAGTCGTCGGAGTGACTATCGCCCTTCAAAATGTCTATCCTATACGATGTTATATATTTGAGAGAGAACAGTACAATTACAGCGGCTTAGCGGTGACTATACCGTTGCTGCATAACTCAGTCAGTGATAGCATCCCCTACATCATGTACTTGTCCACCGCCCGATCTACGCTCCTTCGTTACGCTTATGCTAAACGTTATGTTAGATGTATCCTGTCCGATGTTAACTGTATCGTGTATATGTTGTAGCTATTACAAGTTGTCTAATATCAACTCATCGAAAATGGTGCTCTATATTGAATACGCACAGATCAATATCAAATCCAGTGCATATATTTCTTGTTTAAAGTGTGCATTACAAAGGTATAGCTTGTGTGCGCCCACTTTGCGTCTATATCGGCACTCTCTTATCGCGTCTAACTCTCTCTCCGTCTTGTTGTTAACGAACCTCGGAACTCTCCCTGGTGGTAAATTTTACACACAAGTGCTACTATGTAAAATTGATGTTCAGAACGATTCATTGCTTTTGTCATTGGCTTTCGATCATTAGCTTTTACACGCCATTTTCGATAGAGAAACAAGTGAGATTTACATTTAGACGTAAAAATATATCTTGCATGACTGTGAGCTCGTTACACAACAATCGTCATTGTTTATGTTCTAGCACATTTTATGTTTAATTTATAGAAGTAGTATCTCTCTACACTTTTTATTTTCAATTTCTTCTTTAAAATATAGCGCTCTGTGAGATGCGACATTGGCAAATTAATGTTTTACTAATACATTTCCAGTGTCGGTTAATTACTGCCGAGACGGATATGTAATTGAGCGAAACGTTTGAGTGTCATAGTTTCGTATGTCACGGAGACGTGATAGCTGGCGATAAACAACAAAATGCATTGCTATAAAGATATAGGTTACAGTAATACTGTAACATGCTGGCGGGTATGTGCGGTGATGGATGAAATGGTACTGCTTGCGACCTAGACTGTATTTATTGCGAATGGTCTTACCCTCTATATAAACTGTTTAAATATTGTAGCTATTTTATTCACGATGTGTAAATCTGTAATCTCACTGTATTATGTAGCAATAATGGTAGGTATTAAACACAGTCAATTAATAAATATCATTAGGTTTATATTTTTTTAGTTCCAATCAGTCTATTTAGTTAGATTGATAGTGGCGATATGTGGCACAGTTTAACAATATGCTTATGGTGTGCAGGCCTGTTGGAGTGTGGGGAAAAATTGTGGGCTCGCTGTGTGCAATCGCCGGTGTGCTCACCATCGCACTGCCTGTGCCTGTCATCGTCTCCAACTTCAATTATTTCTACCATCGAGAGACTGACCAAGAAGAAATGCAGTCTCAAAACTTCAATCATGTGACTAGTTGCCCTTACCTGCCAGGGACTATGGGCGAGCCTTATTTGAGTAAGTGTCCCAGTATTTTTACACCACACACCATATATATTTTACTCTATAGGACGTTCTGTTAAATGGCAACGTTAGCGAATGGTGACAATTGTAGGAATGCATATTAACTCAGTAAATGTTCAGATGTGATACGTCCCTTTTCAATATTTTTTTTGAATTACCATTCACAGCATGCATAGCTTTTCAATTAAATAAGACAGCATGTTTTTGTTTTTTTTTATTTCACTAGATTTTTTTTGTTTATTGTCTCTTTTATGTTGATTTTCGGTAATTTCAGGTGGCAAACATGATGAGAAGGACGACATCTGCAGTGAACAATGACTGTATGACAGTGTTGTTCTGTTGTTTTTATTGTAAGAACTTAATACATCGATAGAGACGATACTTGTGATATTACCGTGTAAGAGACGAGCGAGTGCACTGTGTTCTTTTGTTTTTGTGTAAATATTTTTAGTTTTAAGTGATGTAAAACAATTGAATAAAAATTGTTATTCATTTTCTTTTGTTATATTTGAGTTATTTATACTTTTTGTTTTTAATTGATTTTATTACAATCCGCGAATATAAGTGAATTTGTGCCTTCTTTAATGATATATATTACATGTGACAATCGCCATATTCTTGTAATTATATGAAAAGGTTAAAATATTAAATTGTTGACTGATACGGTTTCAAAATATTATCAGGAAAGAAAAACTATACAGAAATTACACATTGAACGCGGTTGAGTGTATCTGCTTTTAGATATAAACAAATAAGCAGTGTTTTTACTTTCTCGTTTGTTTGAAGTCAGCACAGAGAAGTCAATGAGCCTACCTAAAGCGGCAGCCTCCCGCTGGGTCAAACAGACCTTATTCTGAGGTTAATTAGACAAGTGGGTCAAGGCGGACGAATGTCCCCGCGGTCGCTGGTAACTGGAAAGGAATGCTAAGTCAATTGCTTCACTGCAGGTCCACCAAACAAATATTTACTGGTTTTCAAATCACTTCGCAACTTCGATAGCTTTTCATTTATAAAATATAAATAGACGTGGTTATGTTTAGAAAGGAGCCTCGCACATGCTTTTCAATTACGTACCCCTTAGCCAAATGTTAGTTGAGGTAGTTAGTTAGGTAATTATTAATATGATGATTCGGTAGTATATCAATATGATGTTAGGCTGCTTCAGTGATTACATCCTAAAATATTAAACCTATGGACCAATTTTGGCCTTGAGGGAATTAAACGATATGTTATGAAGTTTCAGACTTTCTATTCCTTTTCCAAATGTGCAGTCACATTCTAACGTCACAGAACGTTGAACCTACTTTATGAATGCAACATTAGGTATAACCTAGTGACCGCGTTAAGCCCAAAGCGCCCATATATATCTATCTTGGCATAGACATTCAAGCAATCCATTGAATGACCGCCCGGTATGCTGGCATGTGAATGGCCCTTGTCACTAAATAAACAAGCGTACCAAAAAACTCAACACCGTTATTGTTTGTATATTTGATGTATTACTACATGCAATTAAGATTTAAGTTGTTTATTTATTTATTTATTTTATACCAGTGCTTCAGTGTCATCGTCTTAATATGTTCTACAGGTGATTAATAAGACTTCAATGGGATATCAGCACACAATATATATATTACAGTATGCTCTATGAGGGGCTTATAATGACGATATATACATAACTCAATACTAAATTACCTATATACATATAGTTCTAACGTTTATGAAAGCTACATAATTATTAATCATAACAAAATTAAAACTAATAACAACTTATATTTTAAAAACTATCGTGCCAGCTTACCCGATAAAAAATGCATAGCAGATATTTAAAAAACTTTTTTTTAACATTAGATAGGTGTATTTTAAAAGTACGTGTTTTTAGGTTAAGTTGTAAATCAAGGAATGGTCAGAAACGCGCGTTATGGCAGCCCGCCTAACATCGCGTTCGAGTTACATACAATAATTTCCTTCTGCCTTACATCGTTAGGGGTGATTTAATAGTGTACGTATACTTTTTATTTTAAATCGCTCTCTGATCACTAACCAATAACCGATAACAAAACAATTTTAATTCAATACATTAATACCAGTATGTATTATCGCGGTATATCTTAAAGCGCTTTATTCCACGAATATGTGTATGTTTATTGGACCGTACGCGGGTTGAACGCCGCACATAAATAAACGCTAAACAGTGTAGGTATATATCAGGTGAAGCTAGACAAATAAATGCTATAAGTGTTTGCACATAATATTTAGCCTGAACAACTTTATACTACGATATGTTTTCATTAATGTGCTATTGATTTTTATTCATATAGAAATATTTAGAACATTCAATATTTATAGATCACTCTCGCCTCACATTTTCATTATTAGCTATTTTGTTATGAGCTTTTTTTAGTTTTAGGGCTCGTTGTTATATAAAATAAATAAATACCACACTTAGCACAAAAAGTTCAAGCTCAACTTAGTCGGGTCTAAAAAGTAATATCTGGCTACAGACTAATCTTGTTCTATAGATAGAATGGAGTTGCTAGTTGTAGCATGAGATGGCTAGAACATGGATAAATATAATAACTAGTTACAGTTGTTTGTAAATATAGGCACAATAAACATATAAATATCTTAAATAATCTGAACAGACTTAATGATTTGGGTGGAACGTGATATTTGATGAGTACGATTCCATTTGTTCTGTATGGGAATGATTTATCTACTTATATTATTACATATAAAAAACAATATACATGTATAGTTTATGCCTGATTTAGTATCAATCGACCGTTATGAGATGTGTCCATTTTTGTTATTATTACATTATTATATGGAATACGAATATTTTCTTAAAATATAAGGACATTCTTAATAAAGTAAGTAGCAAACTTTTAGTCATCCACGGACTGGAGTACGAATGTATGGGATAGTTTCAGGGCCGATTCAGAAGAAATCATCAGTGAGTGATGACTCCTCATCTGAGATGATGGAGCTTGATGAAAACGCATTGCTACCCTACCCGCACATAGAGGCAAATTTGCGTCGTCTGCAAGAAGAGGAGCGTCTGCTGTTAGAGCAGCAAACTGTCATGGAGGCCAGCGGAGTGGACGATATCGCCGCCCTGGAACACCAGGACGCTCTCCGCCTCAACCATGTAAGTGTTCACTAACTTTATCAAATATATCATATTATTAAATTGGTAGGAGTTTTGACTACAATTTGTAGGTTTAAAGAAATTGTGAACTGACGTCGCTGCCATTCGAATGACTGATCCTCTCATCCAATGACCTTAACTTTGAGGTTCTTCATGTTTATAATAATAAGTAAAGGTTACTATTACTTGTAGCTTGCATTATGAGAATACCATAGAACCTAACGCAGAAAATTTTCATACGTTTTCTTTAACTGTCACAAATTACTTTATATCAACGTGATAGACCATTACGTAAAGGGAACGTTTCGAAAAATGGTACGCTCGATTACAACGTGACTCTTGGGTCCACGTCCTAAAATAGAAAGCACACCAGCTCTTCTCAGGTCTGCCTTATTATTTGGTACTCTATTGAGAGAGCTTGTACAACGACGTAAGTTCCATTGGCTAATATTTAACTTTGAGTTGTAACACAATTATTTGCAAAGATTTCCAACTTCATTGTGTATTGAATGTCACGACTTTCGCTGTTTTCAATTACACTGCGATAAGATTTCAACAATTGTTTTTCACTTTGAATTCGCTGGTATTTATAATAATGTATTGTAATACGTACCTTTGAAATTCTTGACATTTAAAACTTGGTATCGATATTGATTATTTAAGAGCCGAAGTTAAACTTGATTGAATCAATGCGTTCAGAACTTAAATGTATAACTGCCAAATGGTCAATACTTGTATAACTTAAATAAATGGCTTTTTAGGAGTAATTGTTGTTCCAAAAGTAACAATGTCTGTTGAAAAAAGATTAAATGTATGACGGGCTGGCTTTTACAGAGATATACGTTAGTCTCTCAGTCAACAAGTGCAAAGCAAATCTATCGCTTCTATTCACCGAGTGCCCTTTGCACCCAAGCAGAGATGATCAAAGAGCAAGCAGTTGTGCAACCGACCAAAAACAGCACGCTGCTTCGGGTACTTGTGGAGAGAAAACTAGATGTACCCTAGAAGAAAATCCCTGGAACCCTGACTTACTCCGGTCCATTTACGGCTTGCAGATGACCCCCTCCTGTGTTGGAACTCTGATATTCCCTTTCTTTCATAACGCTCGCGCTGTGTCCAGGTCTGGTTCCATTAAGGAACCGGTAGAGTTCGGAAGAGCTTTACGTACCATGGCACCGCAATCACGTTACGGAGCGAATGAATCCCAACTTCGATGGCCGCCTCGAAGACTTGCCTCTACTCTATCTCCGCCAGGGACTCTGCCAGCGTATAAAGCGCCGTGTCCACATTCTTGCAATCGCAGTGGTGGCACTAAGATGTTAGCTCCTTCTGGATTAAACACAGGTGATCTCCGATGCATCCTTTTCCAGTAATCATCTGAGTCTGTAGTATGTATGAGATGATCCCGTGATGCCTCTCGGACCAATCCTTCGAAAGGGTCTCGCTGCCAATATAACGTCGTGCCCGGTGCTTGGTTGCCCAAGTCGTTTTTTAAACTTCTCTATGAGGACCTGAGGGAGTAGGGATTTCTGATCTTCGATTCCTCAAGTTTCAGGACTGCGACCCATTCCTCATTATCCCAGTGATAAAGCGCTGCAAGGGTTCTCACCTCTAGGTCGCATGGTAGTGCTATGGCCAGGAGATTCGGCGGGAATTATATTGGTGCACCAATAGTTTTTGTAATAATTCATAATTTTCATCAAATTCATCTACTTGACGCAAGAGGCTGCTATAAATTACTTTACAATAAATAAGAAGAGTCACATTGGTTTGCATTATCAAACTGCAGACATAAAATAATGTCAAAATTTCTTACAACCTATAAGATAGTAATTTAATAAGATAAACGTATATAATTAAATAAATAGTAAATTATGATATTTAAAATGAAGGTTTTTGGTGTCATACTTTAATTAGTAAGATTTTTAGACTGTATAAATTTTTAAGAATAACAATAGAAAAGATTTACTAATGGGTAGCCTGTTCTAAAGGTTCCGATGCCCTATCTTTTTAATCACATTGACAATTCCCGAAATAAGCAATGTTGACATATATAATAAATACATTAACATCTACAGCTGCAGCAACAAGAGATGCAGAAGCAGCAGGCGGTACAGGCGCAACGGCTGGCGCTGCGGCAGCACGGCCACGGGCACTCGCACTCGCACGGCGAGCACGCACACGTGGTCGCCTACGGGTTCACCCATGGTGCACGCCGTGAGCATCAAGCCCGCCGCCGCGCCACTTGCACTGTGCGCGTCAACAATTTGCACGCTGCAGAAGCTATCGAGACTGATGTCTGACTATCGGGTGAGTTACTTCACGCTCTTAAAACCAGGTCGCCACTCATCATCCTCACTTCCATTTAACGCTTTACTAGGCGACTGATGGCCCTCGTAATGTACAAAATTTGCATGAATTGGCTTCTCTACAAAAAGCGGCTTTGACATAGTATATTGCAACGGTCACTGAGCTTTTAATTAAAACAATTTGCCTTTTACAACACAAGGCTTCTTATATTTCTTGCCTAGACTGCAAAAATTTATAATTAAAAGTTGCCTTACGAGGGTATTCAAATACCATTTGCTCGGTAAAGAGTTAATTTTTATCCAATGCCTTTACTCCACTCTCTTCCTAGACTCTAATTTTGCTATCGTATTTTTGAATTAGCTGATTGCTTATAGAAAAAAAACAAATTAGAATCATTTCTCAAGACAGATATAGACTATCGGCCCGTGTCGAAAATTGATGGGTCATCACGGACCACCACGAATTTTTTTATAAAGATTCATAAAACAATAAGATTTAGCACTACGCCGTCACTTGTAAGCTGTCCATTGAAGCGAAGGGGTAGAAACCCTCGATTTTTTGTACGTATTTGAAATTGTATGGAACCGATGCCGTATCAAGGGTTGCAACCCCTTCCCCTTCACCATTTCTTACTTGGACAGCTTACAAGTGACGGCATAGTGCTAAATCTTATTGTTTTATGAATCTTTATAAAAAAATTCGTGGTGGTCCGTGATGACCCATCAATTTTCGACACGGGCCCGTAGTCTAATACAGTGAATCATCGTAGGAAACTAATTAGAACTGATCTACCGTAATACTATTAAAAAAAATCCGATACAATATATCTATATTTACAATAAATTCAGTGCTTATTTTTATCATTGCATATTTTTGTAATGGATGTTTAATCATTCCATACAATAAAGCTATGACGCAACGGAAAGAATGGACTAGTACTGTAGTGAGCTGGCTATGAAGTATTGATGCTAAATTTAACACCTACTCTCAACGATGTTTACCTGGAACGCTAGAGCATAAGGGCTTTTGGCGAACGCAACCACACTTTAGCTCTGAGCACCTCTCAGCGATTCAGGCTATCTTATATCATACTGCACGTTGCGTTCCATGTCTCGTGTTGACGCAAACATGAAACACAATTGAATATCATAACTAAAGTCTCATTAAAATTTTAGTATCACATATTATATTGCATAATGTTCATGATGAAAATTGTAGAAAAAAGCTTCTTTCAAAATTGGTATTTTAATTCAAAATCATTTTTTTATTATATTTTATTAAAATAGTTTTATTGATTATAAATACATTTTTTCTATTAATACAGTTTAGTATGACCACAAGACGCCACCTCTCCTTCAGGTCAGTACAAAGGGATCATCTACAGGAAAGTACATAGGATTGTACTTTTTCTAGCAGTGGAAATGTCGGTTCTTTTTAGTTATATAATGTCATGGGAGGAAGTAAACAGTGGACACAGGTTACAAACCTACTCGTCAATCAAAGCGACAGTAGGAAGCATGTACGGTTATTCCTGCACCTACAGAACTCTAATGTGATACAAATGTGTTACGCTCTTGGACCCCTGCACCGAAAGCCAGGTACATGTACCTGCCGTCACGTCTCGCTACAATCAATTATGTCTTCAATCTTATTTACAGGCTTAATTTGACAACAGAAATACTTATACTTTTTATTTATTATTAATTAGCCTTAGGGCTAACGACGTTTCTAGGACAATTTAAAAAAACCTTATGTTTCTGGCTTACCTAAATAAAAAAATTAAAATCCTCACTGCGCTGCTCTTCTATTTCTTATCAACAATGCTAGGTAGGTATAAAAGGTAATGAAACAATTGTTTATTTTATATATATATATATATATATATATATATATATATAAACAATACAATAGTATTAAATCTAGTAATAAATCTATCTCCTCGTAATTCTGATAGGATACACAAAAGATGCCAATATAGTGTTGGTAGTCTGTCGTTATCCATCTTTTCCACGTATTATACAAAAATATTCATAAAATTCGAGTTTAAGTGGTAGGTAATAAAGCAATCAATAGTCTCCCGTTGGAGGTTACGGGGTGGTAAAGATCTTTTTATGAATGATGTTGGTATGAATGGCACCATTCAGTGCACACTTCGCGTTCAGTGCACGCGTGTCCTTGCGATAGGCTTGAATGGCTGCGGACTATGAGATCGATTTCCGCTGCGGTATCAGCAATAGTATTTCAAAGATTACAAATCACTTTACATAAGAAATAACATATAAAAAAAGTAGGTACAAAGTTCAGAGCTCGTTAACTACATTAAAATATATGTAGGTAGGTAAAAAATTTAGGTATAAAACGCGCAACTCTAGTTCGTGATTATTCACAAGAATTAGATTTTATTAATTTATGTAGTAATAAACGGGAGCGCGGAAAATGTGCTATGTGGGGCAATGCGTACGGATTTGATCGTAAAACTGTAAGTCCGAAAAAAACAGAATTCATTCTCTTCACCAACAAAAGCAAGTTACGAGAACTATAGCCACCAAAATTATTCAACACTAATCTCTCCCTGTCAACGCAAGTAAAATTTCTAAGTAACACAAATGGTTGCAGCCAAAGATATAAGTGACTCAAACATCAAAATTGTCTCTAGCAGTGCATCTGTGCTTCAAACCCTGTAAAACGACATGACGGCCATCAAGGAATGTCATGACAAGCTCCATTCTACTGCAATCGCAAACAAAATTAAGCTGCAATAGATAAAGGGGCATAGTAACTCAATGGGAACGACGCTGTAGACGAATTGGCCAAAAAGGAATTGGAAACGACAGCTTGTGGACCAGAACCACTACTACCCTCATCTCAAACCCAAATAAATCATGACTGCCAATACCGAAAAAACACTAAACCGAGTAAAAAAAAACAACAAAAAGACTAGCCCACAACCTGAGTACACTGAAAAGGGACGATCTCAGGAAGGTCATAGGTATCCTGACTGGGCATTGTACCCTAAACAAGCACCTATTCACAATTAGTGCAACAGACATGTGTGCCATTCATTGTTACCTTGTGTAGCCTTGAAGACAAGATCGTATCACCAACTTCAAAGACCCGGATTGCACTCTTCACTCCATTATTAGTGGTAGTCACTTTTCAATAAGTGACACGCATATCTTTGCCAATTATGTAACAACTAAAGCTTGCCAAAACGAATCATCATCATCAGCCTATCTCGGTCCACTGCTGGACATAGGCCTCTCCAATTTCACGCCACTTAGTTCGATCTATGGCTTCTCGCATCCAGCTCCTGCCACCCGTCCCGCGCAAATTATCTCTCCACCTGGCCTGTGGACGTCCTTCACTACGTTTGCCGAGACGCGGTCTCCACTCAAGAACCCGTTTACCCCAACGGTTATCGGTTCTTCGGCAAATGTGGCCAGCCCACTGCCACTTCAGCTTGCTAATCCTGTGGACTACGTCGATGACCCTGGTTCTTTGTCGGATCACCTCGTTTCTGATGCGATCCCTTAGAAAAACGCCGAGCATAATCCTCTCCGTAGCACGCTGAGCGACTTTGAACTTATGGACCGGTCGAACCGTAAGTGTCCACGTTTCGTCTCCGTATGTCATTACGGGTAGGACGCACGCATTGAAGACTTTCGTCTTTAGGCACTGTGGGGTTGACGATGAGANAGCTTGCTAATCCTGTGGACTACGTCGATGACCCTGGTTCTTTGTCGGATCACCTCGTTTCTGATGCGATCCCTTAGAAAAACGCCGAGCATAATCCTCTCCGTAGCACGCTGAGCGACTTTGAACTTATGGACCGGTCGAACCGTAAGTGTCCACGTTTCGTCTCCGTATGTCATTACGGGTAGGACGCACGCATTGAAGACTTTCGTCTTTAGGCACTGTGGGGTTGACGATGAGAAGACCCGACAAAGTTTCCCAAACACTGCCCAACCTAGCTGGACTCCTCTGTTCACCTCGTCCTTAAAGTTATTTGTACCTAACTGCAAAGTCGAAGATATACATATTTTTGAACAACTTTGAGAACGGCACCGTGTACCGCAACCGGTTGCGGTAGTACATGTTCATTGAACATGTCATTTGCAAATCGCAAGTGAGAGATGTACTCGCCATTGACGTTGATACCGCGTTCTTTCCAGTGCAGCGTCTTAAACAAGTCCTCCATTGCATTAGTGAACAATTTCGGGGTATAACGTACCCCTGTCTCACTCCTCGATGGAATGGTATGGGTGATATGCTGATCCTGTACTTGGACGAACATAGTTTGAATGATATGTGCGTAATACCCACCAGCATCCGCGAGACTTAGATTTACGAGGTAATCTGTAAATACTTATCAATTCCTTTTGTAAATAAGACATTGAATTAATGTAAATAAGCTGATGCCACTTTTAAATACGCCTGCATTAAAAAATCAAAGTTTGCTTTAGTAACATTTTTAAAGGATAGATTTTAGGTTTTAGACTACTGATTCTGTCATTTTTTAATATAGCTAGTCCCAAGCCTGATAAAGTATGAAGGGAAAGGGCGAACGAGTTGTTAGATAAATTGTTATCTCGTTTTGTTTCACTGTAGGTACTTATTAGGTACCTACGTATGGAGACGTGCTTGGGTTTTAACAAACTTACTTCTTTAAAGCAGCTGAATTCATACATTTAACGTGAAAATGTAATAATCTCAATAATTTTTAAAATAAGTATTACTTTCTTAGTGTAAATTTGACTTCAATCGACCGGCTAAAAAAGCGCTGGAAACCGTAGTAGGCCGTTGTACCGAAACATCGAATGAATGCGGGGGGCGAGGTAGGGGCGCCCGGGCGATGTCATTTTACGTATTTCTTACAACATACAGAGCAATAAATAACCGAGGGAGCAAACATTTTCTTGTTTTATTTCTTTTTTGGGTTATTTATCAAAATTTGCAAAAAGTCGTAGGACAAATATTGTTGGGATTCATGTAGTGAAGCTGTCTGCAAGAGGTGATGCGCTAATTTAAATTAGCCCTGTATATTGTGTTATGTAGTATGAGTGATTTAAATACTGAATGTTGGCAGCTAACGAAGAGGCATATTCTTCAAGACGAAAATATGGCAATTCTTTTTCTGTTGAACATATAACATATGACCACATTCCATTGTATTCAGTAATGTTGTTCATAGATGACCTATGACTGGCCTGCTACCACTTGAAACCACCTTTGTCAAATAAAATATTTCAAAACGTAGGTCCCGTATACAAACATAATATTTAACTGATTTCGCAAATTTACAAAAACGGCATGTAGTTTTCAAATAGGGCTACTTCATGACGTTTTCTTATGCCGTTAGGGAACGTATGTGTACTGTTACTTGTTCGATAGGCATGAAACTAAACTATAGATTAACTAGGTTTCATGTTTGAATAGGATAAGAAAGTTAGAACATACCACTAAGTTGGCATAGCTAATAAAAAAAAACAAAAAAGAAATGGATCAATTTTGATCAACTGTAGGTAACTAAACTTCACGCATGCCTGAATATTTCTGTAATTTTATACGATTACAAAAAATTGTAGAAAGAGTGTGAGCACTGTAATAATGAATAGAAAGAAATGAATAGAAGAAATGAGAGTATAACGAAAAAAAAGGAAAAATTGAAAGTTTTCATAACTAAATGACAAGTGGTTTGGCTAACCCTTACAGTAGGCACGTACGGGAATCTTTATTCATGTCGTAGCATCAAGTGCAGCGTGTTGAAAACGCGTTGCTTGATTAGTTACAAATATTATTATAATCATTATAATCGAATGTTTTAAACATGTTTTTTATTAGTTTAGGAAAACAACATTTTTTTAATTTACTTGATATTTATGAAATTCTATGGAAGAGTGAGGACTCTGCTCCACTCCCACGTCTGGCAAGATTGATTAGGAGGAGTATGTGTCTGCCTAGCATACGGGATTTTCCATTGGGAGATCGTGGAGATCGATCAGCAGTTACCTATATCCATGTATTAATTAATACAATTGTGTTTGATTGATTGTTAGCATAAATATTTTATTGGTCTAATTACTGTTCAAGCTGTAATTTAGATTAGGGCAAATAATGTGAATCGTGATCTTTAGGGATACGGTTATGTGAGTAGGAAGGTATCCTAATTCCCGGCGACCTGGCTGATAAGTGTTTATCGTCTAAGAGTTCTCTATGCTATGTTGTGAAATAGAGTTTAACACTGATTTCAGACGAGGCGTGCGGGCAAGAAGGCGTGCAGGCAGTGTGGCGCGGTCGACTGCCGGCGCGTTCCCCGCCGCCCTGCTACGTGTGACCCGTGTTTAGTTCCCTCGCCGCCCTTGCCAACTCTGACTCCCTTTACCCTGACCAATTACCCCACTCACCGACACCCGACACATCTGACCCTGCCACTGTCCGACTGCTCACAATTCCGCAACACACTTAGTCTCTCACACCGTCATCCATTAAATTAATATCTATTCGTGGACTTTTATAAATAGCAACGTCATTGTAAATTCTTAAACAAGTCCGTTACTTAGAATAATATCATACATTAGCGATGGAGTGTTTTTGAGTACTATAAAAAATAATAAAATGTAATAAAAATAAATTCTTTTAAAATACGCTTCTACTGCGAGTGCGACCCGCCGCGGCCCTCGCCTCCCTCGCTATTGTAAATATATTTGAGACAGCTACAATACCGCTTAATACACTTTCTATACCTACATTATTGACACATGTAATAAGTAATTAAAATACATTCTTTGTGACGAATAATCAAAAATAGGCCTACTAAACTTTTAATCCGTTCGCGAAGAACATTTTTCAAGTGACGCTTTGATGCTTGAACTGCTAGTACGCGTATATAGTGGAACGGGTGAAGGTCACCAACCAGAAAACTCACACGGACCGCACATTTCCCGGACTTGACACTCGGACATACACACTTACACTCGGGCGATCACACAGATCACAGTCGACATTCGCTGGCCCGACGTTATGGCACTTACCTAGAGCCGAGCAGCCCTCCGACCACCAGGCCAACGGAGGTAGTACGTATACCTAATTCCGTGTCCTGTACGTCACATCTGTAGCAAACGTGCGAAGCTTATAAATAGCTCAGAATAATTTTTGAAACGATCGTTGGCTGAAAATGTCTAAACGACACCTAGGAATTTCAAGGGTTCACCGCGATCGGGGAGGGATATTCGGATTACTGGAATACAAGTAGTTATAAGTTATTTGTGTTGTATATCGTCGTGCGTGAAATCAGTATATAATTGTTGAATACACGTGTCCAAGTAACCCCGCCCCCTTGATGTACCCGTCCCCATTCCGCACCTCCTATACCCCCGAGTAGCGCAACAGTCTCGGCTACGTACCACATATTATGGGTATACACAAATATATGGTTGTTAAATGTAATAGTTGTAATGACGGCAATGCCATCTTATCTATCATCATTGTTGTTGTTTTATAATATATGTTTTATTAATGTTAGCTTAAAGTAATTTGTAGAACAGAAGTCGTTTGAGAGGCGCACAGTGTGCCAAGAGTGTTGTTTGCGCGGCCAGAAGGCGAGGACATTTACAGTTTCGGTTGATTTCGGATTGTAGTAGCTTATAATGTCACTGTTTAAACATATCTAGGAAGAATGAATGAATTTATTACACGTATGTTTTGTAAGTTATAGGCTACAGAGGCGACACCTACGATGCAGACAGTTCGGGAATTCTACAGCTCAGCTGTACACTGGCCGTTTTCTATTCGTTCTTTTCGTAGACACTAACTGTGCGCCCAGATTATTGGTTGTTGTTTTGGCTTTAATGAGTATACTCACTCAACAATATTATTTTCTCATTCCAGTACATATAGTCTAGCGTAATAAAAACAGATACAGGACAGATGATACAATATATGCCAATATAAAGGCTATAAAGGTTTTAACTTTGGGCTGCAATGTTTATGCGATGAGGTGTCAATTCTAATTACGTTACTCAGTACGTTACGATCTGGCTGTCCTTTGAGTATCGTTTAGAGTTCGGTTGTAATATCGACATATTAATTATTAGGTATAGATTACATCCAAATAATTTTCATCATATCATTATAACACATTTCATAGCGTTTAAACATATAGATGAAAGACATAAGTATTTACGCCCTATATTATAGTCTAGAGTAGTTAGTAGTTATTGATAGTAGTTAAGTGCTGCCCTTATACTGGGTACTAATCCTTCGAGTCGAGCGTTTGTCCGTCTACGAGGCGAGAACACTTTTAAGATTACAAAGCGGTCGATTCTACACCACCAAACATTACGTCCTTCTTAAACACGCATCCGATGAATGTAATACAGACTTGTGACCGAAGCAACAGTTTTGAAAATCATTGCTCTTTCTGAGCACCTTGCGAGAGAGTTAAGTCTGAGATGATGGACTGATACAAAGCTGGTTGAAAGTTGTAAAGCTTAAAACTGATCTCCGTTTCCAATCATTCCCTTCGACTGGCACACTCATTTCGACAATGTTAGCATTACGTAGAGGTTGCAAGATTCATGTTGTATTTATGTAAATCGGTGTTAAATTGTTGAAGTCATAACGACGATTGTGAAATAGACTATAAATAATAGCTAATGTTCCGTGTTCAAGAAGTGACTGGCCGTTGCTTAGGAGCTGCCCCAGCGAGAGTCGCGAAAAGTGCTGTCTGATTAGTGCAATATACGTGATTTGTTTGTATGTGCTACAGTGAGACTTGTTTTACGCGCAGAATGGGACATTAAGTTGGTGAAGAGAAGCGCATTGTATTCTAGTGTGCCCGCAGTCACTGTTAGAGGTCGCGCGACCGATGCGAGGCATCGAGCCGAGCTCGACACCCGGCCACCGCTACTGTTATTAGTTAAGTTACATTAAATGTATCAGATATCACATAAACATTGTAATAGTTTGGGTGTCTTCTTTGTAATTTATATCAATAATATCTGTCAATTAGAAATACGAATTATTTGGCAAATTAATTTAGTATGATATTCTTGAGTGTCCTGTAAGAGATCTTGCGTGAGATGTTGTTACTATCTCTAGAGATGGAGGATGGTTCGCAACAACATTTAAACTTCATGTATCGATAAATAGAATAACGCGTTGCTGCAACGTCATTCTTAACTTATGAATATAGAAGATACAGTCGGGTTCTCTGAGTCATGTAAAGGCTATCATATGAATACTTTATTTGTCAATATATTCTATTTGTGTTAAATGTACGAGTTAGTAGACGATGTATATGCTACACTACATGTAGCGGCATACATATGTGCCGAGGCTGTTGCGACGAATAAATTAAATGTCATCAATGTTAACGTACCAAGTTTAAAGTGAATTAAGCACCTTATGTTAAATGTACATGTATAGTTCAATAATCGGATAGCACACGGGTCCTGTTTTGTATCTTGTGAAGGATGCAGCAACGTGGCAATAACTAAACTACAAACATGACAAACCCCGCACTTGGCATATTATATAAGGAACTGAGAAACGAAGTTAAATATTACAAGTTTTAAAGGGAATTTTATTAAGGAACAACAGCACTCAGAGTTCAACAGATAACGAACTAAGGATGTTGACAATATGCCAATCGCGTTGTTTGCGTGCCCGTTGTGTTGCAGTGATGGTGTGATGTTTATTGGGTGACTAAATCTCATTTACATTATGTGTGTCTGTTTAATCATAGTCAATACATGTACGGTAGTTAGATACCCAGCAATTAGCATTCAGACTCAAATACGGAGTTATGCCACGTGTTCTGCTTAGATGTCTCTCGCTTCACAGTGTATTTAGATTAGAAATATGGTGTAAATGAGTCTTGGTCGTTTGGAACCTGTCTACTTTAACTATAACACATTTGTTGTACGAACTGTAAGGGGACATGCACGCCTATCGTTCGATAGCCGTGTAGTGTGTACTAGTCTCGCGTCTCTAATTCTTCTCCGCAGTACAATATGGCTGCGTTGTTGCGCTTTAATGTCACAAGTGGAATGATATACTGAGATGGTGTCGAGACCGCCGGCTGAATAGTGCTCCGGATAGAAGCGCGTGTCTGGAGCGCGTGTAGTGCTCGAAAGTGCCGCGGGTCAAGTTTCAGTAACGCTCTCGTGATGGCACACAATCGTGCAAGACCTGTGTGGTCGACTCTCATATACAAGAAACAGATAGAGGTAAATTGTGAATTACTCATGTTGGCCAAAATTGTAGTTACGCCAGTTCAAAGAGGCGTATTATAATTTTCGCACAGTATTATTAGTTGATATTTCGTATGTAGTGTATGTATACAGAGGCGGCTAACACGGGCCCGGTACATTACAGACAGATTAATTTTCAACCATCACACTTCGTAAAACAAACTCAAACGATTTTTGCGTTACTGAAACCAAAAGAACAAACATATTAAAGTTAATTATAATAAAAACTCACATAGATTTCACAAGAGGAATCACGATTTTCTATTTAATTGAGTAATATCAATCTCGTAGTTAGGAAGGAGTTGGAAATGTTAAATTTATTAAGAAGTCTGAAATGGCCGTTACTACAGGCTGTATTTGATATGGTCTATAAGAAACAACTGTAATCAGTAATTTTATCTGTAAATTAAATTCAATTTAATTTAAGATTTATAGTTAGGTGGTATCTGCAAACTTTTAGCAGTGTGTGGTATATCTAAACATTCGTTAAGTTTTTAGAACAGTTCTAATGTTTTGCTTGAATACGTTCGGCTGAGTGATGAGCGCGGCCGAAGTTTGTATGAATTCCGAAACGTTACGATGGGACCTGCCGTTTGACTTGATGAAGCTTCAACATGATTGAGCTTGCCGATAGCTGCCTGTGCGCGTGTTGTTACGCTTTACCTTCCACTTATACTCATCGCAACGCTGATATTAATGTTAAGATTAGGACTTGTCACGTTGGTCTCAAATCATTTTACACGTTGATCGTGGATATCGGCCGACTTACGATTAGTGTGACAGGCACTAACAATCGGTATATTAAGTATATCCTAGTGGTACTAACATATGATTTTCCTTATTCACTGGCCCCCTCTCCGTCCAGGTCGAAGCGTGTTCATACATATACTTATTGGATATAAAGTCACAAAATTCAATGGGATATCGTTATTTATTAGCATCGATAAATTAATGTTTACACTAATTATTTTTTATGATCTTATTTCTAGTAAGACTATTGGCGTTATTTACAAAATTCTACAAAAAATTCAGTATTTATATAAATTAAAAGGAAATGTATCGAACAAAAAATGTGGTAGACGCGCTTTGTTTAAAAGAAGACAAGGGTTGTTTGTTCCGAGAGTTCTGTTGGTTGCCTCAAACTCACGCAATAGATCGAACCTGCGCTGGCTGCGAGCTTACAGTATTGTTTCTAATTTAACAACATGTAACAACTTCTTATATTTCATTCTATCACTAATGTAAGTTAAATTGGAGCGAACTCTCTAGGTACATAATGGCATTATTCTCTTACAATACATTACATTAAGGGTTTTATAATATTAAGAGCTTTTCGACTAGTATACTAACAAAAAAATAATGAGATCTTATGAAATAATCTGAATTTTTCGCGATAATTTATTATATTTAATATCCATCCAGTATTATTAGATAAATAGGTGTAATGGTGGAATTAAACCATTTTCTAGCTCCTATAGTATGTTAATGTAACATAGGTTCAGTAATTGGCCAACAGATATAATATTCCTAATTAAGTACCAATATTTCACAATAATTACGTTTGAACGGTCCCATCGCTCGTGAATCCAAATATTTCCGATTTTCGCGCTTGTTTATGAATGATACGGATGAAGATGGTCAAAATTCAGCTGTCAATTCATGTCAGTCTGTAGATGAAGTTATAAGAAAAATTAGTTTTCTTACGTACTTTGAATTGCTTTACGTTGCATCTTTAAATTTCAATAAACAGTTATATAATTTTCAATAGTGCTCTCTTACAATATTACTTTTATATCAGGAAGTTGTACATATAACACTCTATTGATTTCTCAACTTGGAATGAACCACCATATAAAAAAATTCAAAATATGTTACCTAATTTTCTAGATATATTTTCAAAAACCTTATACCATCGCAGATAATCAGACATCATAGTCTTTAATGGAGGTGCTCTATGCAGAGATAAAAACTTAAAAATGATTTTTAATCCATGTTCATGAGTCAGTTTCGGAGTTCATCAAATCTTAGGTCCAGCATCTGTTTGCAACGAACAGTGCCGTTGCAGTCCTGCTGAATTGGACTTATTAGTTTTAAAATCACGGATTTATTTCTACTTTAGGATAATGGCGACATGAATATAGACTTAGGTGTAATGGTCATTTACCGTGGACTAGAGAATACTATTATGGCACGATAACTCACAACTAAAGAAAGTTTTAGTACTTGAAAGAGGTTTTATTCCACTAAGGACCAAGCTCCACGGTTGGCCAGTGCGAGTACGCATCGTACAGTCTCATAATACCATCTATCCATCGCTAGTTATATATTTACAGTAGTACACTGCTATTGAACACTTGTATTGTTTTATTTGGGATCACTTGCCACACTGTGTATATAAAATATTTGACGGCACTACGGCCGCTGATCATGTTTTTTAATGTGGTGGTTGTTAACTACGCCCGAAGGCTAATGAGTAATGTTACGGATACATTGTAATTTAAAGCTTGTGCGAAACGACTGTATTAGTCAAAAGTACTCATTCTGCAGCCATCTCACATGAATGAAGGAAGGCATTATGATAAACGGAGCTACTTTCTGAAAATGCAGAAGTTAAATCTCTTTGAAAACTTTTGTGAAGTTTTTTTTGGACTGTAGATCTTATTGTATTGTTAAAAGTAATGATGATACTTGGCAGCTGACTCGGATATAACACCGATCTTATTATATAATAATAAGAATATTCTTATCCGAGGTTTATAACGTGTCAATAACCTCTATCGGTCCAAATACAACAACACGGAAACAATTGCTTAAAATATCCCTTTCTAAAAATTCCATGGTATGTCTGGAGCTTTTTCCAAATTTTATATTTTACTAAGTTTAAATGTAACAGTACTACGCTGTGCCGAAATGGATGGTTTTCTTTTATGTTAATTGAAATGTATAAATGACTCAATAAAAAGACAATTGATGTTTTATTTATTATCATATTTCCCATGTTATATACTCTTACAAGAATCATAATATGAGCTATAGACAAGTATACCTGGTAATTGAATATAGTTAAAAAAGCGTTTAAAGACACGAATTTACATAGTATAATACCTCTTACCTAACATACTTACGTGTTACATGTAAAATTCCAAAGAATCTCGACAGGTGTAGTAGACCAAAACTTAATGTCTATGGAGAGGCCTTTGTCCAGCAGTTGACCATTAGCTCTAGATGAAGATGATGGCGATGGTCGTCTCTCCACAAATTGTTTAGATAGATTTAAAGAAAACAAAAGAACTTTTAACGTGCAAAAAACTGATGGATTGGATTTAGAACTGTTGAAAATGGCTGCATTGTAATAAAAGGCATGAAGGCTAATTTTGAAAAATTGTCCATTGTCAAAAATACTTATAATTCTACAAAAAATAAAGTTTTAGTAGGAAAAAATGCGATTTAATTTAAAGTTTAATATTCACGCCAAAACACGCGGTGGTGTCATGGCATCTGTTTGTGTATTTGTCAACCAGTGTCAAATATAGTTCTTAAAATCAATAAAGTGATCTTGGATTATATCCCTCGTAGTTCTTCTCGTAGACCCCTAGGGGTCTCGGGGTAACCTTTCCAGGTTTAAAAACCTGTCAATGTGGTCTCAGTGCCGCCTGCAACTACAGGTGGGTCACTGGGGTGGGCCCAATGGGCCGATTAGCATTTCCAGAGTGTTGGTGGGATGGGTGTATCCAACGGGGTCGTGTCTTCGTGCGTAGGCCCCACAGGGTGAACGACCTGCTAATAACGCCCGAGTCTAGTCCAGTATAGTGACCTGTGCTTGGCGAGGTCGAGCTCCTAGGGGTATGGACCCTGAGGAGCGCTCGTCAGCCAGCACTAGGTCGGGAGTTGTGGATGACTTAGGAGG